>BLSH010271582.1:462186-476080 GCA_018402905.1 Glandirana rugosa | reverse complement strand
TTTATGTAGTTGTTTTTAACTTTTTATGTCTCTCACAGATATACCTTTCCACTTTTACCCCCGGTTGCTGGTTTCTCTCTCCTTCTGTATACGTTCTTTTTTTTTTTGCCCCCCTCCCCGATTATCAATGTTATTAATGGAGTCATAGGTTGGTTACGCTATCGTCTCCCCTGTTATCTGTTTTCGTCTTATTAGCTATATCGTGTGTTTTCCCCTTATTCTCCCCATAGAGTTCATCTCAACTCGCTTGTGGACCTTCAAGCCCAAGACGACCAGGCAGGCTTGAAGCCCTGTTTCAGGCCCAGGCCCAGGCCTGCCTTGGGCTTGCTAGCGTGCCTGTTGCTTGGGGTAACTTTAGTTACCCCTGGGCTTGAAAATCCGTGTTTTTACCGACATCCTTTCAGGACCTTTCGGGGTCTCCCGACGTTTTCCTTCATTTTACCCCCATTCCCATCCGTGCGATCGTTCGGGTTCCGTCCGGACCCGGACCCGGACTTTGTCCCGAAGTTCGGACGGACCAGCAGAACCCGAACTTCCAGGTGTTCGCTCAACTCTACTTGAGATACCCCTCTTATTCCCCTTTTGTGTGCTATATCGATTATTCTGCTTTTGTCTATTGTCCCCTCTGCTATCGCATTGGTTGGATACTGAGGTAATTATTGTAACTATTAGCCCCTCCCCCCGTTTTTTTTTTTCTTGCATATGTCTTCCTCTCTCTTTGGTCGTTGGCCCCCATTTTCACCTTTCCATATAGACACTCTCTGTATTTTTCAATTTTTGTTGATGTATTTGCATTATATATTTTTTGTTAATAAACTGTATTTTTATGTGTTTTTCTACTTCTCTATTATGGCACAAAACCCTACATGTATCTTACATGCTTGGTCCTGAAGCGGGGGAACCCACGTAACATGATCTCTAAGGGTTTATAAGTTGTAATTATGTCCTTTTTTAATGATATGTTTTTAACATATTTTATGGATTTGTTAAACTACAATAAAATCTATATGACATTTTACTAATTTTTGCAGGCATATGTTCTCAATTGGCATATTTAAAGTCCTGTCTCAGGTTGCTCCATTATGATTTGAAATTGCTTTAGGGATGATGCCAATGTGAATATTTTATTATATATATATATGGCATGCCACCTATCTCCTCAACCACTAAAGGAAAAAATCCTGACTGTGACTTTCATAATTCATGCATGAAAGGGTTCATGCGAAAAATATACACCTAAATGTGCACTTTTTGGCTGAAAAACTGCATTTGGTCTGTCATTTTCAAAATATGGCCTACTAGAGACTGTTGAAATACTGTTTATGCAGCATATACACTATTTCTTCATTTCAGCAATAAAAAATAAACACTTATTTTATTTTTTGTTTCAAAACTGCACAATGAAACTGTTTTATCAAATCAGGCTTCACAAAAAAACATAATAACATTATGCCTACGCAGATTATATCATATTCTTTCCATTGTTATGTAAAAATAAAAACTTAACTTGTTTTATGTAGTCCAAAACTAAATGTGGATGTGGATGGGGCAATGATTTCTCTAAGAAATTGTAGAAATAATAAATATGCTGTGTGAGGCATAGTACTTCTGTTACAAAGTGAAAACTATGAGCATTTAATGTAATTTTTTTTAAGGAAATTTCACAAACTACAACAAAACAAGGCATAGAACAGGGTACATACTGATAGGTCAGCAATACATAATCATATAACTACCATTCCATCATACACACACAAAGGGATAGTATTGAATTCCCATTAGAAGTACATATGCCAAAACAGACAAACATCAGGTGTTGGTATAACCCACAACATTACAAGTTCTAAGTAGATGATATTTAAATACAGAAAAATGTATATAACAATTCTCCATTAAACTCAACTGAGAGTATATCATATTTTGGAATGAGAAGGTAAGTAAAGGTATATAACAATTGCTTACTTAAACCTCCACATCCCCTGAAACAGTAGCTGTCCAATCGGACCAAATTTTCTCATATTTCTTTGGGCAGCCCCGAGCAGTATAAGTTAATTTGTACATAGGCAAGACCTTGTTAACTAAAGAGAACCACATTTCAATGTTAGAAGGCTCAGGCATTGCAATACTATGGCCTTTTTAGCATAAAAGAAAAAACCCTCAATAAGACCTTCTGTGATTCCCGAAGCGTTTAATCAACAAAGTCTCCTAAGAGACATCTATTATGAGTACAAATATTAGGAAGTGCTAACTTGTCATTCAGAAATGGAGTGATTACTGACCAAAACCGGCGCACTCCATGGCAATACCATACCACATGGAAAAAATCCCCACTAGCTGCTTGACACCTATAACATTCTGAGCCCAATCTACCCATTTTATATAATCTAAGTGGGATATAGTAAATTCTATGCAAGTATTTTAATTGAATCAGTTTGTCCCCAGCTGCTATAATCACCTTTAGTTTGGGAGCGCACCACCTCTTCCCAGAAATCATCTTGTAGCTTAGGAATGTCCACCTGCCACTGGGTTTTAAAGTGTTATTAAAGTCAGATTATGTTTTTAAATAACAAACATGTTATACTCACCTGCTCTGTGCAGTGGTATTGTACAGAGTGGCCCCAATTCCTCCTCTTCCGCGATCTTGGCTCCTCCTCTTCTTTTTCCATCCCAATAGCAAGCCCCATAGCAAGCCAGTTGCTATAGGGACACTCTGTGCTTGCTCGCTCTCGACCTGCGTGTCTATGGAGGCATGCTCCATAGACTTACACAGCGGGACTTAGGCCCACCTCCCTCTTCCTCTTCTCTGAATTTGATTGAAAGCAGCAAGAGCCAATGGCTTCTGCTGCTGCATGAACGCTGTGTGAAGAGGAAGTAAGGGGGGAATAGATACAGCTGTGCACAGCGCTGATCTCTTCTCCCCTCTCTTCTTCTTCATACAGGGGAAGTGGCGAACAGGGAAATTGAAAATGTTTTTTACCCCAATGCAAACAAAGCAGTAAGGTAAAAAACGTTTTTAGGTTTAGTAACACTTTGAGATTGATTTATTAAAGGCGAATTGACTGTGCACTTTGCAAAGTGCAGTTGCTCCAGAGCTTAGTAAATGACCAGAAGCTCTGCTGACTTACACCCTCCAATCATGTGCAAGCAAAAATTCTGTTTTTTTATTTTCCTTGCACCTGATTGGGTATTTGCAAAGTTTAGCTTTACCTCATCTACTAAGCTCTAGAGCAACTGCATTGCAGAGTGGACAGTCTAGTTGCCTTTAGTAAATCAACCTCTTTAAGTCTTTGTATATGGGGATTAGAGGAAGCAGTTAGCAATGAGTAGTACCTAGAAATCAGCTTTGAGTGGTCTTTCTCAAACAGTTCCAACTCCGAGGGCTGAAGAGGGACACCCTGCAGCTCAAACGGGGCTGCCACCACATGGCGGAGTTGTAGATAAACAAAAAAGTAATTGTTAGGGATACCAAACTCCATCCTCAGGGTAGAAAAAATATTAAATGCCACAGAGGAAAACAACTGGTGGGCATACATGAGACCAAATTGAGCCCAGTGATGTCCATCAGGAAGCCTAGCAATTTCCTCCAAACTCCCATTGAAACACAGGGGGGTGCTAGGAGACCTCTGGAAGAAGAAATATATTATTAGCTAAATAGTTTTGCAGGGTTAACTGGATTTCAATCCCTAAATAGCGAAGCTTTGAGACCACCTGGAGAGGAACTCCTGGGTGTAAGAATGGTTGAGTTACTGGGTCAAAGAGTAGAATACTGGATTTACTGTAATGCAATAACCAGAGAGTTGGCAGAGTCTGCCAGGAAGAGAAGCATGTCATCTGCGTATAAGGAGGCTTTTTTCTCAAGGGTATTTATCAAACATCCTCTAATATCTGGGTGTTTATGGATAATAGCTTCTAGAGCCTCAATGGCAAACAGAAAATAATCTATGAAGATTTATAGCCATAGAAAGTATATAATCCTGTATGATCTGGCTCAATAATTGTAGAGATAATCAAGTTCAACCTATGGGCCAGAACTTTTCTTAGAATTTTTGCAATCAACATTAATCAACAAAATGGGTCTGTATGACTCACATTACCTGGGATCCTTATGCAGCTTTGGGATCAGCACGATCAAAGCTTCTTGTATAGAATCTGGAAGAATTCCAGACTCAGTCCTCACCATACATAGACAACAATTTCAGAGTGAGATACTCAGCATAACTTCTGTACCACTCCATTGTATATCCATATAACCATGGAGTTTTATTCGCTGCAAAGGATGCCATAGCGACATTCATTTCCTCCCTCATTATATGTAGATCTAGACACTTGGCATTACCCTCTGTCAGGACAGGTATCTTTATGTTTTCTAAATAGGTAAGGAGCCCAAGACCTATACAACTTGGTATAAAACAAAAAGTAAAGGCCTGTGTAATCTTTTCTGGTGTGGTTTGGAGTTTATGGGTACTGTCATATACACAAGAAATGAAAGATGGTGGAGCCTCAACCCTCGCTAATATGTTAAAATTCTACTTTTTTTGTCCCCAAACTCAAACAATCGTCATTGTTGGTATAGCTGCTTCTTGTGTTTTTTCAATAGCAATGAGCAATAAATCAAACTGGCTCATAGCATCCTTCCATATTTGGTATTTAATCATCACTGGATTTTTTTATTTTTTGCTAAACAATCAAAAAGTACAAAAAAAAAAGAAAAAGAAAAAAAATGTCATAGTTTGTTATAAAATGTCGCAAATTTTTCTCATTCACTGATGTGCACTGTTGAGGCTGCACTGATGGGCACTGATGAAGCAGCACTCATTGATGGCACTAATGGGCACTGATAGGTGCCACTGATAGGCAGCACTGATAGGCAGCACCAATAGGCACTGGTAGGTGGTGCTAATGGGCACTGGTAGGCAGCACTGAAGGGCACTGATAGGTGACATGATGAGGAGGCAGTGATGAGGTGGCATTGATGGACACTGATAGGTGGTGCTAATGGGCACTGACAGGCAGCACTGATAGGCACTCATAGGCAGCACTGATGGTCACTTATAGGCAGCACTGATAGGTGACATGATGAGGAGGCGCTGATGGGCACTGATTGGCAGCACTGTTGGGCACTGACTGGCAGCACTGATAAGCACTAATTGGCAGCACTGGTGAGTAATGACTGGCAGCACTGGTTGACAGCACTGGTGGGCACTGTCGGTACTGCAATGATAATCAGGACACTGATAATCAGTGCCCTGATTATCAGTACTGATGTCCCTTTAACACAAGCCAGTTGTTGGCTCGCTTCTTCTCTTATCATGTTGTCAGCATAAGGACAGTGTAAGGAAAGAAAAGCGGACAATGGGCTTGTGTTTACATCTGTGATCAGCTGTCATTGGACACAGCTGATCACATGGTAAAGGATCCTTCCATATTTAGTTTAATATATTTTTATTGAATAAAAAAAGAAAAAAGAAAAAGGAATACAAATATCCATAGCATAACATTGTATAACAAGTTATAGAGTAATCATACAGCCAAGGCAAATTTCAGATGTCTCATATTCAAGGTAAATTTAACTGACATACGTTAATCAGCATTTGTATCACCGCCATCAGAGTTATTGACTCATAAACTCTTCTCTACAACTTTACCCGTTAACAGTGCAAGGAGACATCAAAAACATTGTGAAATGTGAACAGAGAAAGAACATTATAGAAGAAACAGAGAGTAGAGGGAGGAAGATGGGGTAAAAGAAGGAGGGAAGGGGGGGGGAGTGGTAATGCATGACGAGGACAATGGGACCTCCGTGTGACACATGTCTATCCATAAACAGACGAACAGTAAGAAACCTCGTTAGGACTTCAAAGTAGAGTAATCAGGAGAAAATTTAAAGGCGAACCAGCCGGCCCATATTTTGTTAGCTAGAGGGATCTTATCCCTGATGGCATAAGTGAGATCTTCCATTTGATAAATTAAATCAACTGCATCCAGCCATTGTTGAATGGTAGGAATAGCGTCTGTTTTCCAATGGCGTGGGATGAGTGCCTTAGCGGTATTAAGGAGGTGGGGAGTCATCAGCTTCTTATATCGGCCGACTGGCTCGTCTGTACAATGGAATAAAATGACCCAGGGATCATGTTTGATGGGGAAACCTTGGATTTTCTCTATCCAATATATAACCAGGTTCCAATAAGGTTGAATCTTTGGGCAGGACCACCAGATGTGGCCGTGCGTGGCAATCTCGCCACAACCCCTCCAACACAGGGCTGAAGATTCCGGGAATATTCTGTGAAGGATGGAGGGGGTTAGATGCCACCTGGCTAGCAATTTGAAGTTGACCTCGGCTACCTTGGATGCCATGGATGAGACATGCGTAAGTTGTAAGATCGTAGATCGTTGGTGATCCGAAAGAGGCTGCTGCAGGTCCATTTCCCATGCTTTCAAGAAGTAGGGTGGTTTGTGACCACCTAGTTCCTGCAGGGCTTTGTAGAAAAGGGAAATGGTGTTATTTGGTGGATGATCTAGTGCCAATATTTCCTCTATCGGGTTTAGTTCAGACAAAGAGCGCAAAGGTTTCTGTAGCGACTTAACAAATCTTGACAATTGAAGGAATTTCCACCGATCCATAAAAGTTGGTGTGGGAGATCGTGAGAGAGATTCTAAGGGAGCAATATGACCCCGAACAATCACATGATGCAGTAGAGCTTTAGGTTCAGGTAACCAAGAGCGAAACTGTGGGTCTATTTGGCCCGGAGCAAAGAATGAATGGCCCGTCAACGGTAGTAGCGGTGAATTGTAATGCCACCCATTCACTTTGTGAAGAGAGTCCCATGCATCCAGTGTGGAACGGGTCAGGGGGGACACTTGTGGGGACAGTGCTCTATGTGCCTTTGGTATCCAAATTTGTGAGAAGAGATCAGCCTGTCCTAGATCACATTCCAGTTGGACCCATAATTTGGACTCTGCGTGATGTTTCCAGTCAGATATTCTCTGCAATAGAATCGCCTGGTGATATTTTTTGAGATCTGGCAGGGCGAGACCCCCTGAGTGTTTGCCTCTATAGAGGATTTTTTTGGCTATGCGTGGACTGTTCCCTCCCCAGATGAAGCGTAGGATAACCGAGGTTAATAACGAAAAGAAACCTGGGGGGACTTTAAATGGTATCATCTGCAACATGAAAAGCACCCTGGGAAGCACATTCATCTTCACCACATTGATCCTACCCAACCAGGAGCAGACCAAATGATTCCATCTGCTTAGGTCTTGTTTAATTGAATTTAAGTGGGGGATGAAATTCGCCGAGAATAGATCCGCTGTAGAAGGAGTTAGATGTATCCCAAGGTATTTCAAAGATCTTGATTGCCAAGTAAAAGGGAGGGAGGGCTTCAAGGTGTCAGCTATTTTTCTCGGGACCGATATGTTAAGTATTTCCAATTTGGATAAGTTGATTCGAAAATTAGAAATGGATCCAAAGGATTCCAGGGACCGGAGTAAATTGGGAAGGGAAACCGTGGGTTGTTGGATGTAAAATAGTATGTCATCTGCGTAGGCAGCGTATTTGTGTTCAAATTTGTTGATGAGTATACCGTGGATGTTGGGGTTAAATCGTATGGTTGCCCATAGGGGTTCAAGGGATAGGGCGAATAGAATGGGGGATAGGGGACACCCCTGTCTAGTGCCGTTAAATAGACTAAAAGGTTCACTAAGATTGCCATTGATGCGTATTTGTGCGGTGGGGGAGCTGTAAAGGGCTTTAATCATATTTAACATTTTTGACTGTATCCCTAGATGTGCTAGAGTGGCCAATAGGTACTCCCAGTCCACCCTGTCGAACGCTTTTTCGGCGTCAGTGGAGAGTAACAGGGTGGGCTGGGAGACCGCCCTTGCGTGGGCCATCAAGGAGAGGGTGCGGAGGGCGTTATCTCGCTCTTCCCTCCCGGGTATGAACCCGGTTTGTTCACTGGATACCCATTTGGGAACGAGGGGGAGGAGACGGTTAGCTAAAGCTTTGGCATAGATTTTAGCATCAATGTTTAACAATGATATTGGCCTATAACTGCCGCATAGGCTAGGGTCTTTCCCCTGTTTGGGTAAGACCGTGATATGGGCATGTAGAGTCTCAGCCCTCGGGACGCCTCCTTCGGCGAAGGATCTAGTGTAAGTAGCTAGGTGAGGGAGCAAGCTGTCTTGGAAAGTGCGGTAGTAAGTAACGGTAAAACCGTCCGGCCCTGGCGCCTTACCCTTCACCATGGTCTTCAACGCTCCCTTCAGCTCGTTTACAGTGATATCAGCCTCAAGAGAAGCCAAAAGGGCGTCAGATAATCTGGGGAGATTAGCATGAGCAAGATATGCCTGTATTTGAGTGCCCCGGCTCGGTTCGTTTTCCGCATCACGTACATGATACAGCTTTTGATAAAAAGTGCGAAATTCCCTGGCAATCTCTGATGTCTCGTATACTAGCCGATCCGCTGGGGTTTTAATTTGAGATATGAAAGTCGCCGATTTCCTCTTCTGTAGATATCTGGCCAACTGTCTACTAGGCTTGTCCCCCCATTCGTAATGTTGTTGTGCGTGAAATTTTTGTGTGCGTTTGTGGTCTAGGTGGTAAAGGGTTTTAAGCTCCTCACGTTTCAGAGTGAGTTCCTGTAAGACTTCAGAGGAATGGAGTAGCTTGTGTGTGCATTCTAAACGGGCTATGTCGTTAACGAGTGCCTGTTGTTGTTGGATTTTTTCTTTCTTTTTCCTAGCCCCTAAAGCTATAAGCTTACCCCTGACAAATGCCTTATGGGCTTCACAAATGGTGCCCGGGAATATCTCGGGGGACAAATTGTCAGTAAAGTATGAGTGTAGGTCAGACTCAACCGCCTTAACGTCAACATCCTCGCTCAGCAAATGGTCATTAAGTTTCCAGCTATTGCATTTGCGGGGTATGGAGGGAACTACTAGCTGGGAACAAATAGGTGCGTGGTCCGAAAGCGTTGTGACCTCAATACGAGATGAACGTAGCCAATCAAGGTGGTGGTGATCGATCATAATATAATCAATTCTCGAATGGGATCTGTGGACCGAGGAGTAGTAGGAGAAGTCCCTACCATTCGGATTAAGGATTCTCCAAGTGTCCATTAATTGGTAATCATGTAGTTTTTTGCGAATGAAATTTAATTTCTTATGAGGGACAGCTGACCTCTTTGATGAGGTATCAATAGCTGGTTCTAAGGGGACATTGAGGTCCCCGGCTAGTATAAGACAGCCCTGTGCAAAATCAGAAAGTTTGCGAAGTGCAGATGATATAAACGAGGCCTGGTCCTGGTTGGGTGCATAAATGTTAGCCAAAGTGCATTTAGTGCCCCCCAGAGTACCCTTCACGAACAAATATCTCCCCTCCAAATCTGCTAGCTGTGATTCACACTTAAAGGGGGTCCCCCTGTGCACACCAATGGCAATGCCCTTCGCCTTCCGAACATCAGAAAGGGCATAGTACCAGTTAGGGAACTCTGTGGAGTATAATTTGGTTGTGGTAGTGTGCGTCAGATGGGTCTCTTGGATGAATGCAATGTCACAATGCATTTGTTTTAGTTCTCTAAATAAATTGTGCCTCTTACCTGCTGCATGCAGACCCCTAGTGTTAAGAGAGACGAGGTTAACTGTCGCCATAGTTGTCACAGGAAGACCCTTCATACCTATCAATTCCATGTAAGGCCCAGCCTCGGTCATGCAGAAGGAGAGGGAAGAGAGGGGAGGAAAAGGAAAGGAAGTGATCGTGAGAAGGGGGGAGAGAAAACAAAGAAAGAATCATTAATACTGTAAAAAGGATAACAAAAGGAGCATAGATGAAGACAATTCTTAGCACACACCTAAGTGCCGTGCACAGCGTGGAGGCGCAGCCCCCGCGCGGCCAAGCAGCGAGCACCCCCAACAAGGGTGGCACCCGCCAGCCCGTCACGCGACCGCAGCGTCCCCTCCGTCTGTGAGGCGACCGGTCCCTCGAAAGGTGAGGGGCTCCTGTCCCGGGCGCCTCTGTCATAGGGGGGTAGAGAACGGGAGTGAGCCCCCCCGAGATCTGTGCCATTGCACCTTAACTTTATGACATTTGGCACGTAAGGTTAAGCTAGTGTACAAGATCGGCTCTAGGGGGCGCGTGTGTCCCGGGCAGAGCAGCGGCCCCATAGGCCGTACTGTCGCTATACGCCCCGTTGGCACCATCTCTATCGCCGTGGACCACCGGCCCGACAAGACCCACGGGCCCCCCGTCACCGTCATAAACAGATACAGCTCACCACTGGTCGCCCCCCCGCGGACAAGATACCCTGAGCCGCCCGAGAGGCCAAAGCACAGACAAGCCGGGCGCGCCGATCCACCAGCACCCCAGAGCCACAGCTACCAGCTCGAGCGCAGCGGGCACCCGTGGAGGGGCCCCGAGGCACGCGCGAGGCCGACGGCAGGCAAAGCCCACACCCGACCCGCCCCGGCCGCCGCAGCCCCGGCGCGCAGCAGGCCACACGCCCCGCTCCCAGCACCCCAAGTCCCCGGACGGTACCCAAGGCACCCCCATCACCCTGGGCGGACGACCCCCAGCGACACCCGTACACAGTGCATTAAGTCATTAATCATAACATAGCATAGACCAAGTATATTCTATGAACCAGACAATCTCAAATATAAATATAACAAACAGATAAATTAAAAAAAAAAAAAGGGGAAGAAAACTTCTTGTGGAGCACCACACATGGGTGGGCCTCCTATACCTTCGTTTTTAGACCAGAGTTGTTACCAGTCTGAGGTACGTAAAGCCAGGCACCCCTAGCCAGGGCCGAGGAGTGGCCTACATTGTCAGGTGAGCCAAGTACAGTCATAGTTATGGGGGGAAAAGGTTAAAGTAAACCAGGGGTAAAGCATAAACTTGAATGCAGAGCCGCTATTCGGAATATGAGCCCGAATGCCAGCCGAACGCCAAAGGACGTTTAAACATACCCAACCAAACGAGACTCATGGAAAACCATTGAACTGTAGAGCAGGAGGATCAGGAGGACCACAAATCGGTGTTTGCGGGCGGATCCCGGAGTGTCAGAACGGCGGCTACTTGTAACCTTGTGCCACTGGGGTTCCACGGTGGTTTCGGTCAGCGGGATGTCCTCTTGCCAGCCAGGGAGCTCCGGGGGTGTGATGTTGAGATCCAAGCAAAACTTTTCCAGGTCTTCTGGGAAACGAAGGGTCGCGGTGCGGCCTTCCCTGGAGGCGATGAGACAGGCTGGAAATCCCCAGCGGTATTGGATCGAGTTGCCACGCAGTTTCTCAAGTAGAGGCCACAGGGCCCTGCCACGATCTAGCGTTTCTTTGGCCAAGTCCGGATAAAAAGAGAACACAGCTCCATCAAAATCCAGGGACGAGGCTTCCCTCGCCTTCCGCATGATGAGCTCTTTTTCTTTGTAATAATGGACACGGCAGATTACATCCCTGGCTGCTGCCGATGGGGCCGCATTGCAAGGACGGAGGGCCCTGTGTACTCTGTCAATTTTGAGTGGATGGTCTGCCGCATTGCCCAGAAGTTGATTGAAGATGCCTCGAACCGATAGTAACAGGTCTCCATCTCCGGTGGCTTCTGGGAGGCCACGGATCCTTACGTTGTTCCTACGGCATCTGTTCTCCTGATCCTCCAACTTATACAGAGCCATCCTGTGAGCGAGGGCCAGGCGTCTAGTGTTAGCCTGTAGTTCTCGTATCGCAGCAGCGTGGGAGTCTAGGCGTTGTTCGGATTCCTCTACCCTGCCAAGCACTTGAGTCAGGTCAGAGCGGACGGCGGACACCTCCTTCTTAATGGCACGCTCCAGACTATGCAGCATGGAGGCCAATTCTAGTTTGGTAGGAAGTCCGCTCACCAGTGCTGCGACCTCGGAATGACTTTGAGAACCCTCGGCTCTACACGAGCAGCACGAGGAGGCCGGGGAGCTGTGTCTCGATGAATGCTTTGGCGGGGGGCGGAGCCCGCGCCCTGCTGCGAGCGGCCTAGTTCTCCCGCGTCCAGCGGATCCTCGAGGTCGGAAGCTAGAAATCGCTTAATAGAGCCCGCGGCAGAGCTCTTGAGTGATTGTGATCGTCCCGTCCTCTTCCCCATCATTCCCGTAGTCAGTTATTCAGTGAAAAACGGTGTTAATGAAGTTAATATAGCGATCTTCGGAGGAGCTCAAAAGGAAGACGTCCTCACAGTTCCATGTCGTAGCCACGCTCCATGATCCTTCCATATTTAATAATTAGTAGAAGAGGAATTCTCTAAAGGCCTCCCACGTCATAGCCTTGGTAGTATCAGCAGAATTAACATTCCAGCAGTTACATATATATCTGGCTATTAAATGAAAATACTTTTCCTGTAGCCACAGAGGACTCAACCACCACACTGTATAACCCACAGCATGCAAAACGCTAACAGTAACTAATAATTGAGAGTGATCTGATATAGCAACTCTACCACCCATGAAAGAAGATCTGGAGACATTGGACACCTATCTAATCTAGAGAGAAAGTCATAAGTAGGTGAGTAACATGAGTATTCTCAAATATGGGGGCATTTTGAACATCAACAATCAATCAGATTATACTTTTGGGCACAATTGGCCAATGGGGAGAAATAGTTAGGGTCGGTGTGAAATCTGTCCAGAGCAGAAGAAAGAACTGTATTAAAATCCCCCACCAGAACCAAGGGGCCTTCAGCCATCTGGACTACCTGGGTCATAATCATCTCCCAAATAGAAACCTTAAAGTTGGAATATATAAGGCAACAATCGTATAAAAAGAGTTATGTATATGCAGAACAGCTATCACATAACGGCTATATTGGTCCGTGACAATCATTTTTATTGAGCAACACAGCGATTTACTAATCAACATAGTAACCACTCTCGCATAGATAGAGTACATAGAGTGAAATGTATGTGCTACCAATGCCCTCTTCAGGGCCATCACACTTGAGCCTATGAGATGGGTCTCCTGAAAAAACAAAACAAAATTGAGGTATGTATTTCAATTAGTGTTGAGCGAACCCGGACTGTAACGTTCGGGTCCGTACCGTACTTTCTGGTGTCCGGGACCCGGACCCGAACACGGACATTTCAAAAAACGTTCGGGTTCTGGGTTCTGGTAGTTGATCACGCATGTTGAATACCTAAAGGGCAGCCAATCAACAAGCATTTCACTGGTTTGCCCTTAGAAGCAATCACAGACATGCCTACTAATGGCATGGCTGTGATTGGGCAGTGCATCATGTGACCCAGCCTCTTTATAAGCTGGAGTCACAGTGCTGCATGTCACATGCTCTTGGGTTAGTGTAGGGAGAGGAAGCTGCCGGCGTTTTTGTGAGGGAGAGATTGCAGACATTTTAACATCTGATCCTGCATCCTGAGATTACTACTGCTGTTGGTCTGAGGGACAGATTGCAGAAATTTGAGATTTCACAAACTGCTGCTTTGAGTGACAGATTGCAGATCAAACTCTGCATAACACATTGATCGCTACGATCGTGCACAACGATCAGATTGTTGGAGTAATTTGAGATTTCACATACTGCTGCTTTGAGTGACACATTGCAGATCAAACCCTGCCTAACACAACGATCGTTACGATCGTACACAACGATCAGATTGTGGGATCGTACACAACGATCAGATTGTGGGAGTAATTTGAGATTTCACATACTGCTGCTTTGAGCGATCTGACTGCACTAGGTAGGGGCTTCTGCTTAGAGGGACAGATTATTGTTCAAAAATCATTGCCTACTCCTATAGGGCCAGCTGTTGCTGTAAGTGACACATTATTGTTCAAAAATCATCTCCTAGTTCTAAAGGGAGAGTTTCCAGCTGTTGCTTAGAGACAGGGAGATTCGTTGTCGATCTTTGAGAGGGAAATCTTG
>BLSH010271582.1:429093-461428 GCA_018402905.1 Glandirana rugosa | reverse complement strand
TTTGTACATCTCGTTAAGTAGATTAACTCGCTAAGTGGTTTAGTTCTGTCAGTTCACCTTGGGGGGGAGATAGAGGGGGGAAGTCACCCCTTAATGGTTAACTCATATTATAGTTACAATACGTAAAATCAATACTATATAGAAAGATAGGAACACCCCTGGTGCACATGACAACTAATACAAAGAAAATTTGAACATTTACACTCGTAGGGAAACATTCCACTAGGTGTTAAAATTACATCTAGTTATTTTGAAACATAAAAAATGCGATAAGCTCATGCACGGCTATTTCAGGTAGTAAAAAAGGAGAGGTTAAGAGATCCGATGGACTCCTTCCACAAAGGGAACACGCACATCGACCGTGTGGAGCTGGTGGCTGGTGCTGCTGGTGTTGGTGGTGTTGGTGAACCTCCTGTTGGAAGGAGAGGACGTGGTCGAGGTGTGCCAGCTACACGCACAAGGGAAACACCTTCCTCAGGTAGCCTAGAGAATTGGAGAGGAAAAAATGATGGACTTTATCGGCACGTACTCGAATAGCGTAAAAAATACAAAGTTTTATTGATCTACATTAAAATTGTGGATCACCTTACAAAGGGATGCTCACATTTACAAGTTTAAAAGAAACATAATCAACAGTACACGTGGTCCCCACAAGGATAGAAAGATATATCATAACTAAAATGCATAACATTGATATTATACTCAATTGGTAATTCCCCACTGAAGGGGGGAGATAGAGGGGGGGTTCCACTTGACTGTCTTGATTTGGTGAATCGCTCAATTAGATGAATTGCTCTACATGTTTCGTGACACGCAGGTCACTTCCTCAGGAGCTTGTACTTCGAACAGAAAACAGACAGTGATTAGTACCATACTACTATAGATCCACAAAACCCTGTAACATAACATGTTCTTTACTCACTTGCATGTGAGAAGGCCTGTGCACTCTCCCCCAAAAAGTGTGTCCCGGCCAGGATCACGCGTCAGACGTCTGACGTCACCCGGCCCGGCCACTCCTCACTGCGCATGCGTGCTCCTAGAACGGGGACTCACCCGGGTCCTAGAGTCCCCAGTTCGGCGCCACTGTAAGGTGAGGTATGTTGGGGACAACAGACCCCAACTGCCGCTACACTGTACGAGGGTGGGGACGCCATCCTAGGCCCTAGGGGTCAGAGGGTACGACCTCCCCCCCATCATGTATGTGTGCGGCTGGGGCGGCCGCACAACCTGGCTGCATGGGGGGCTCGGAAGGAAAACCGCCTCCCGGTGGCCATATAGTGAACTGCACAGAGTATCATATACAAGAGAGTGAACTTGGTATCAAATTGAAATTAACCATAAACATGAAATAATAAAAATAGAGACAATAGAAACAGCGATATGATCACCCGGTATGACAATCCACCACAATTCAATGGTGGAGTGCAGGCCGCGTGATCCAAAAAAATTCCCCTGGGTAATGTTTCCCATAGTGGGGGCATAAGTAGCTTGTCTTAAAACCTCTGACTAAAGAATCACAGCACATCCGCTCCTGAAACCCCCATGTCCTAGCCTAGCATGTTAAATGCAGATGAATGAGTAGTGGTGTATTACAGTTGCGTACACACTGGGAGGACACATAGGGAGGAAACCCTGCAGGCTATCCTCCCTTTCCAGGAGGTAGGTAATTATATACCCCAATTTTGGAGCCAAGCATTACAGATTAGAGCAACTTACCCTATGGGCTTTATCCGCTTAGGTTCTCATCACACCCCTGGTTGCGATTAAGTGAAGCAGTCATCATCTGCATACCTCCTTATAGATGTCTAACTAGGACAGTACTGTTTCACTTCTGGTTAGGTGAGAACCCTTTTTCCAAGTAATATGTATACTTGTATACATGTAGTCTATATATGCTATTGTCACTTAGTTGTTAATAAATAAATAATAAATTCATTGATTAAATTCTTAATCTTTAGCTACATGTGTGTCCCCACACCTGGCATATGCACCTTGGGGTTCGAGGGGGAGCTAGCCGACCGTGGCCATCCCTGAAGGGTATCCCCTTTTTGGGGGAGAGTGCACAGGCCTTCTCACATGCAAGTGAGTAAAGAACATGTTATGTTACAGGGTTTTGTGGATCTATAGTAGTATGGTACTAATCACTGTCTGTTTTCTGTTCGAAGTACAAGCTCCTGAGAAAGTGACCTGCGTGTCACGAAACATGTAGAGCGATTCATCTAATTGAGCGTTTCACCAAATCAAGACAGTCAAGTGGAACCCCCCTCTATCTCCCCCCTTCAGTGGGGAATTACCAATTGAGTATAATATCAATGTTATGCATTTTAGTTATGATATATCTTTCTATCCTTGTGGGGACCACATGTACTGTTGATTATGTTTCTTTTGAACTTGTATATGTGAGCATCCCCTTGTAAGGTGATCCACAATTTTAATGTAGATCAATAAAACTTTGTATTTTTTACACTATTCGAGTACGTGCTGATAAAGTCCATCATTTTTTCCTCTCCAATTCTCTATGTTTAATTGGACGTGACACAAGAGTATTATAGTTTAGGATCCCATTGGCCATCCTAGGATACCTACAAATACAAATTCCTCAGGTAGCCAACAGAACCTTCACCAGTATATGGTAGGCCAGAATGCCCCTCAACGATTGGTGAGGCCAGAACAAGTACAGGCGATAGTAGATTGGGTGGCTGACAATGCCTCCAGTTCCTTCACATTGTCTCCCTCCCGGTCCCTTGATGAAAGCTCAGAGTTGGCACCTGAACCTCATGGCCACCTGTCTTTCACCTCAGCCCCTTGTAAATTAGCCAAGCAGTCTGAGCCCCAAGTCCTGCAAGAGACTCATGCTTTTTGATGACTCTCCTGGTGTGCTTTCCGTGAGCCATCCACATAGCGCTGCCCCAGAAGTGGAAGACATTGAGTGCACCGATGCCCAACCACTTCTGTTGCAGGATGAGGACATGGAAACACCAGCGCAGCACATTTCTGATGATGATGATGAAACACAGGTGCCAACTGCTGCAGCTTGCCTCAGTGTGCAGACTGACAAGGAGGGCAGTGGTGAAGGGTGGGTGGAAGATGATGTGAAGGATGATGAGGTCCTAGACCCCACATGGAATGAGGGTCATGAGAGTGAGGAGTTTGGAGGAAGAGGTGGTGGTCGCACAGAGGCACCAGCACAGCAAAAGAGGAAGCAGGTTGCAAAAGCAGAGCGAGTGTCCCCTAGACAGTATGCCTGCTACTTCCCACAGCACCCAGGGACCTAGCACACCAAAGGCAGCTCAAAGGCGTTCCCCGCGTGGCAGTTTTTCAGACAATTTGCTGACGACAAGACACGAGTGGTTTGCCAGCTGCGCAATGATAGCCTGAGCTGGGGCATAAATGTTCTCAACCTGAGCACAACCCCCATGACCAGGCATCTAAATTCAAGGCACAAGCTGCATTGGAATAATTACCTCAAAATCCAAGAAAGGCCTCGGCCTCCTCCTGCTTCCTCTTCTGCTGCTGCCTCTGCCTCTTCCTCCACCTCTACAGTGACAGTGTCACCTGCCACCCAGCAAACAGACGACATGACAGCAACGCCACCATGTCCGCCATTGTCCCCAAGCATTTCCACATGGTCCCATGGAAGCTTACATCTGTCCATCTCCCAAACACTGGAGAGAAAGAGGAAGTACCCTCCTACCCACCCGCGATCCCTGGCCCTGAATGCCAGCATTTCAAAATTCCTGGCCTTTGAAATGCTGTCATTCCATCTGGTGGACACGGACAGTTTCGAAAACCTGATGGCGGTGGCTGTCCCACAGTACGTGGTTCCCAGCCGCCACTACTTTTCCAGGCAAGCCATCCCTTCCATGCACAAACAAGTCGGGGACAAGATCAAGTGTGCACTGCGCAACGCCATCTGTGGCAAGGTCCATATAACCACTGATACATGGACCAGTAAGCACGGGCAGGGATGCTATATCTCGCTAACTGCACACTGGGCAAATGTAGTTGCGGGTGGGCCTGAGCCGGCTAGCCATTTGGCGCATGTCCTTCCACCACCGAGGATTGCAGGGCATTTCTCTTTGCCTCCTGTTGCCTCCTCCTCCTACTGCGCTTCCTCCTCCTCGACCACCCACTCATCCGTTCAGCGTAACACCTTCACCACCAACATCAGCACATCCAGGGGGAAATGACAGCAGGCTGTTTTAAAACTAATATGTTTGGGGGATAAACCCCACACTGCGCAGGAGCTGTGGACGGACATTGAACAACAGACCAATGAGTGGTTGTTGCCACTGAGCCTCAAGCCCAGCCTGGTGGTGTGCGACAATGGCCGAAATCTTGTAGAGGCTTTGGGCCGAGCCGGTTTGACGTACATACCTTGCCTGGCGCATGTGCTGAATTTGGTGGTACAGAATTTTCTAAAAAACTACCCGGATATGTCAGAGCTGCTGCATAAAGTGCGGGCCATCTGTGCACACTTTCGGCATTCTCACCCTGCTGCTGCTCGCCTGTCTGCGCTGCAGCGCAACTTCGGCCTTCCCGCTCACCACCTCATATGCGACGTGCCCACAAGGTGGAACTCCACCTTGCACATGCTGGAGAGACTGTGCGAGCAGCAGCAGGCAATAGTGGAGTTTCAGCTGCAGCACACACGGGTCAGTCGCTCTGCGGAACAGCAACACTTCACCACCAACGAGTGGGCCTCTGTGCGAGACCTGTGTATCGTATTGCAGTGTTTTGAGTACTCCTCCAACATGGCCAGTGCCAATGACGCTGTTCTCAGCGTTACTATCCCACTTCTATGTCTCCTTGAAAAAACACTTCGGGCCATGATGGAAGAGGATGTGGCACGGGAGGATGAGGAGGAGGAGGAAGAGGGGTAATTTCCACGGTTATCAGGCCAGTCATTCGCAAGTGGCTCGGGGGGTGGGTTCCTGCACCAGCATAGGCCAGGTCAAAAATATTCAAGCCAGGGCACAGTTCTGGAGGACGAGGAGGACGAGTAAGATAAGGAGGAGGAGGAATTGCAACAGGGTGGCACCCAACGCAGCTCGTGGGCATCACTGGAGCGTGGCTGGGGGATACAGAGGACACAGATGATATACCTCCCACACAGGACAGCTTGTCTTTGCCTCTGTGCAGCCTGGCACACATGGCCGACTACATGCTGCAGTGCCTGCGCAACGACAGCCGAGTTGCCCACATTGTAACTTCTTCTGATTACTGGGTGGCCACCCTGCTGGATCCCCATTACAAGGACAATGTGCCATCCTTAATTCCCTCACTGGAGCGTGAGAGGAAGATGAGCGACTACAAGCACACACTGGTAGAGGTGCTGCTGAGGGCATTCCCAAATGACACTGGGGGCTCAGCAGAAGCACAAGGCGAAGGCAGAGGAGGAGGAAGAGGCCACCAACGCAGCTGTGCCACCGCCAGCACCTCAGAAGGCAGGGTTAGCATGGCCGGAATGTGGCAAAGCTTTGTCAGCAGCCCGCCACAACAAACAGCACCACCAGCCAATAGACAACATCTTAGCTGGAGGCAGCATTTCAGCAACATGGTGCAAGAGTATGTGTGCACATGCCTACATGTACTGACTTATGGGTCTCCAAATTGGCCACATGGCCTGAGCTTGCCGTTTATGCCTTGGAGGTGCTGGCATGCCCTGCAGCCAGTGTATTGTCTGAACGTGTGTTTAGCACGGCAGGAGACTTTATCACAGACAAGCGCAACCGTTTGTCCACAGCCAACGTGGACAAGCTAACCTTTATTAAAATGAACCAGGCATGGATCCCACAAGACTTGTCTGTACCTTGTGCAGAATAAACATTTAGACCAGACTCACAAAGCCATTCGTATACTTGTTTTTTTGAATAGGCCTCAATATTTTGGGGTCTACCCCAATTATAAACAAACAAAAAAAAAAATACAGTGTTGGCTACCTCCTCCTCGACCACCGCCACTTCCACCTACACTGCCATGGTCATGGCCTCGTCAACCTCTAGGCTCCTACTCCACATCCACCCCCCTTCCCATTTATTTTATTTGATTTTAATTTATTTTCCCTATCCCCATTTTTTTGTAGGGCACTTGCCCTACTCTTACCCCCATTTTACTTCCTTTTGCAGCCCTCTAGCACTTGCCAGGACTTTGTTACAGCCATTCTTGTGCCTAAAAGTTCGGGTCCCCATTGACTTCAATGAAGTTCGGGGTCCGGGATAACATTCGGGCAACGTTCGGTGCCGAACCCAGACTTTTTTCCAAAGTTCGTTCGGACCCTCCAAACCCGAATGTCCAGGTGTTTGCTCAACTCTAATTTCAATAAATAATTGAAAACCAAGGATCGTTTGATTCTAGAATTAAGTCCCCTGACATTCAAGGAGACTAATGTAAAACTCTGGAGAGCCATCTCAGCAGCAGGAGTCATCACATTCTGAGCACAAATAAAAGCATTTGGACTTGGGGCGACCCCCATTCATGAAGTCATATGAGCTTGTATGTGAGTTATTGTACCGTACACCAATAAAACATAACAAAAGAAAAAAACTGAAAAACAGTCCCACATGAACAAGTCTTGATTCTTCAACAAAAAAAATAGAAAAAAAGCATGTGGTTTAGTCAATGAGGTCAATAAAATTGTGTAAATACTATGTGTGCTGTGTATAGCATATTTTTTCAGTTGCAATTTTAAAAAAATATATTTTTTTTTTGTTTTCCCAAGCTAAATGGGAATGTATTTTAGATTGTAGAAAGATTGCACATACTATACTGTATGAAGCATGGAAGGGGTTTACTAAAACCGGATCACTCAGAATCTGGTGCAGCTGTGCATAGTAACCAATAAGCTTATAACTTCAGCTTGTTCAATTAAGCATTGACAATAAAACCTGGAAACTGATTGGTTACTATACACAGCTGCACCAGATCCTGTGTGCACAAGTTTTAGTAAATCTCCCCCATAGTATTTCTATTATAATCTGAAAAATATACTTTAAATTGTTTTTTGGGGTTTTCTCTCTTCCTAAGGCCTCATGCACACAGGACGTTAAAAAAGTTATAAAAATGCCAGTAGCGATTTTGAGCATTTTTTCATTAGCGTTTGAGCGTGTTTTAGTGTTAGCGTTTTTTTTTTAATGGGATCAAAAACGTTAAAAAACATTGGTGAGTCCCGTTTTTGAGTGTTTATGGGCATTTTGGGGCATTTTTGGGCGTTTGACCGTTTTTACAGCTGAAATACTCCCCTCCGAACGCTCCAGCCAAAAACAGTTGATAACAGCCTATGTGTGCATGTACACATAGGATAACATGCTGGAGAGTTTATTGACTGTAGGAAAAAACGTCTGAAGCCAAAAACAGCAGCTGTAAAAACATCCAAAAATGTCCTGCGTGCATGAGGCCTAGAAGAAAACATAGAAATACTAAATATGCTGTCTGTAGCATATAATTTGTTTGCCTCTATAAAAAAATATACATTTTATATGATCTTATATATGACTTTATATAACTTTTTATAACCTGTAAAGCTAAATGAGAATGTAGAGTAGACAATGAGGCCTACTAGAAATTGTAGAAATGTTGTGAATGCTTATGTTTTAATCAAAAAAATATGAACTTTAATTTGTTTTTGTTTTTTTACCTCAAAAACTAAAATGGGATGTTGTTTAGGAAATGAGTCTTACAAAAAATTGTAGAAATACTATGTATGCGGTCTATAACACATTCTGTTTAAATCAGAAAAATATCATCTTTAATGTGCTTTTTTGACTTCCAATGGGATGCATATTGGACAATAAGGTCTACTAAAATTTGCAGAAATAAAGAATACACTCTAAAATGCATTTCCCAAAAAAAAACAGCCGTCCATCCATTGTGGCCTATCAAAACCATATAAATGGTGCGCACTCTAACTTATATTGCACAACAACAACTGCTATGATTCTCTCTCTTCCTTTCTAGCCTGGTAAAACCACAGATATAATGTGCAGCATGTCTGTGGAATAGAATCAATAAATAAAGTACTGTACTACATTAAACACTCAATTATGCATTAATAGAAGATTATGGTGTTACATAAAAGTGACCGTTATAACGGGGAGCTTAGTGACGTCATCAGGACACCAGGAAGGAGCAACCTTGATATTGGATCTTGGCGATGCTGTGATCTTTCTCTTAAAGGGGGCATGTACCTGCATATGTAATTCGTTCGTTTTTAAGATGGTGCACTACTGTGGATTAGTGCACCAACATTTTAAGTGCATTTTATAAAGGTTTTAATAAATATTTAATATTTTTTCAAGGATAAACAATATGGGGTTGATTTACTAAAGGAAAATGGACTGTGTACTTTGCAAAGTGCAGTTGCACTCCTCAAGTGCAGTTGCTCCACAGCTTAGTAAATGAGCAGAAGCTCCGCTGACTTCCATCAACCAATCGTGCAAGCAAAAACGCTGTTTTTTAAAATTTCCTTTGCACGTGATTGGGTATTCTTTGCAAAGTGAAGCTTTACTTGTTTACTAAGCTCTGGAGCAACTGCATCTGCAGAGTGCACAGTCTATTTGCCTTTAGTAAATCAACCCCTATGTGCATTTTATATTCCTTCCTTTTCAGTTTACAGCAAAATTCCCAAACAGGGGAAAAGTTATAACCCGAACAGCGAACCCCATTGAAGTCTATTGGAGCCGAACAGGAGATATCAAAAGTGCCAATATTGAAGGCTTATATGCTAGTAATTGGTCATAAAAAGGGTATGTGGGTTTGGGTACTACCCTGAGGGACATGTATCAATGCATTTTTTTCCAAATTATCGTTTTTTCAGGAGCAGTGATTTTAATGATATTTAACCTCCCTAGCCGTAATCCCGAGTGTGGCTTAGGGTTAATTTTCAGTACCATAAGCGGTAACCCCGAGCCACACTCGAGATTACACTGTTAAATTTCTCTGCATGTATTTACATGCTCCCTGCGATTCCCATGATGTGCTCCTGCAGTGTCCTCCTGCCAGATCATCCGCCTGATGTATTAGTGTTTCGGGCTCCGTTCCCTGAGAGCGATGCGACACATGGGTGGAGCCGGCGGGAATTTCAAAAAGTTAAAAACATAAACACACACACAGTACATAGGAATCTGTATATTACATTACTGTATCAAATCATTTCACCTCAGATTTGTCTAGTGCTTTGTCCAGTGCCCTGCCTGCACTTTTAACATTTTTTCTACCTGGAAACTTGAGAGCGTCCATGGTCCAAAAGGTGTCCCTCTACATCAAAAGCGATTTTGGACCAGCTAGAAGACAGCGATAGTGAATTAGAATCACTTGCAGAATTGAGCGCTAGTGATTTGTGGGAAAAATTGTCATCAGATACTGAATGTGACGACAGCTATTTGAACATATTTTACATATACGGGCACAACCTACTTATGCCTTCGTTTCTGCGAGCAAGCAAATGGGAAAGGGGGCACTTTTAATTTTTTTTAATGTTTATTTTACTTTTATTTTTCTATTTTGACACTTTCTTTTTACATTTTTTTTGATGATGAAATAAAAAAAAAAAGAAAAAACAGTTCAAACCAATATGCAGTGTCTAGTATTACAGTGAATAGTAATATTGCACCCTTGTTTGGACAAATGTCAGTGTTTTTGGTTTGATTACACTATTGAACAAAATGTATTATTATATTGTTATTTTTTATAATTATTTATGATATTATAATTTTTGATTTAGTGTTTAAAATTGTATTATACCCGGGATGTCTACTAGACTCCTGTTTGGACAGATTTAAGTGAGCTATTCCTAAGAATTTTAGGGCTACAATATAAAACAACAAATTTCCATGCAAAACAATGCACCGCTTTGACATTGCACATATTGCCATAATCATACCGCCATGGAGTTTAAAGTGCAACAATAAAAAATAAAAATTCCTTTAACCACTTGCCGACCGCCGATCGGCATCTGACGGCGGCAAAGTGGCTCGTTCCCGCAAATCGCTTATTGACATATGTCATATGACGGCGGCTGCGGGAACGAGTTTAGTGAGCGCGGCGCGCCGCCAGAGGCGCGCCCACGCGCTCACTGTGTCCAGGGGGGGCCAGGGAGCGGGTGCGGCGGCTTCGATTGCCGCCGGCTACCCGCGATGGCCCCCCCGGAGCGAGTGAGTGGAGGTCCGTGTATGTAAACACGGACCTCCGCTCTGTGTGAGGGGGAAGGGCTGTGATCACAGCCTTCCTTTACGTGAAGGCTGTGACCACTTCCCTTCCCCAGCTAGGCAGTCCCCCATACAGTTAGAATACGCCCAGGGAACATAGTTAACCCTTAGCGCGCCCCCTGCAGGTTAACCCCTTCACTGCCAATGGCATTTACACAGTAATCAGTGCATTTTTATAGCACTGATCGCTGTATAAATGCCAATGGTCCCAAAAAAGTGTCAAAATGGTCCGACATGTCCGCTGAAATATCGCAGTACTGCAAAAAATCGCAGAACGATGCCATTTTTAGTAAAAAAAAAAAAAAAAATTAAAAACCCCAAAAATGAATTCTCATCATCCGTAAACGCGACCACTTTTGCGCAAACCAATCAATAAACGCCGATTGCAATTTTTTTATCGCAAATATGAGGAAGAATATAAATCGGCCAAAAACAGTGAAAAAAAATGTTTTTTTATATTTTTTTTTTGGATTTGTATTTTAGGAAAAAGTAAGAAATTTGGGGTTTTTTTGCAAAATTGTCGCTCTTCTTTTGTTTATAGCGGCGATCAGAAATGACGCAGCGGTGATCAAATACCACCAAAAGAAAGCTCTATTTGTGGGAAAAAAAGGACGCAAATTTCGTTTGGGTACAACGTCGCACGACCGCGCAATTGTCAGTTAAATCGACGCAGCGCCGAATCGCAAAAAGGGCTCCGGTCCTAAAGCTGGAAATCCTTCCGGGGCTGAAGTGGTTAAATATAGTGTCTGGGGGTCCCCTTAGTCGGCCTGTAAAGTGGCACATCTGTAGCATGCATAGAACATGTGGTAGCAAAAATTACATTTCTAAATAAAAAAAAGTCAAATCACATTTAAATTGACTCGCAATTGCAATTGCCGGCACCTGGCTTTTGAAAAATAAAAAATAAACAACTGGCGTGCCCCCCCCCCCCCAGTCCATAACAGACCCCAGGGGTCTGATATGGATTTTAAGGGGAACAAAGTACCCCTACACATTCACCAAAAAAGTGTCAAAAAGTATTAAAAATACAGAGACAGTTTTGACAGTTGCTTTATTAAAAAAATGTAAAAAAACTGTGTCCCCGATGTAAGTCCACCAAACCTGAAAAAATTCTCCCGCCATCCACGAAGGCCAACCGCCTATTGCACGCTCTGCCATTTCACAGTTCTTATATAGGTAGTGGGTGGGGCCACCTGGCTATGTCACCTGGTGGCACTGCCCCCCTTTATGACATTTCGTGCCACCATGTGACATCGCCAGGTGGCCCAGCCCTTGCCTATATAAGAAGTGTCAAATGGCAGAGATTGTCCAGAGCACCTATTGTCATTTTCTGCACCCCATTTTCTATGTTTATTATGCATAGCTGAGTTGCTTAGCCTCGCTTCCACATTTGATGTATGTTTTTTTGGCTTTTTGGCCACAATTCTTCCATGAAGATCACTTCTAGCCAGGCTTCTCGGAACAGTAGATGGGTTTGCCAGTTCTGTGCTGATGGCACTGCTGGAAAGGAAGTAAGCGTGATGTGTCTGTCATGTGCTGTATTAAGTTTCCTTGGCTGACCACTGCATCTATGGTCCTTTTTTCGCTGCCTGATTCGTTGTGCTTTTCAAAAGAGCTTGAACTGCACATCTTGAAACCCCAGTCTGCTTTGCCTGGGAGAGACCTTTCTGAAAATTGCCTTATGTTTTGTTGCTGTGCTTGCCATGGTTTATGACCTTTGACATGAAATTGTCTTCCACAACCCCCCTAAGCTGGCCATACCTTATACAATTTTCTAATTCATTTTCCTTTAGATTTACTCTCCACTATGTAGAACAAGGGCCTGCCTGACTGCATACAAATTAGGTTTGACCTCATATTATATTGTTTTGGTAAATCTAATGGAAAATTATACAAGAGAATTGTATAATGAATGGCCAGCTTTAGTAGCAGAGTTAGCTTGTTCCTCACCCAGTTTTACGCCTCCTACACAGCTGTTTCTTTATCAGTTAATTACAGTAGTCCAAGCTACATATAAAATGAATGATCAATAGACCCTGCTTGGTTTAATTGGTTAATCATACACTTGACTCTTGTGCCAGTGTACACAATTTGCAAGTGTAAGAATTGTTGATGGTCTGAATCCAAAGGGTAGTCACACCAAATACTGATTTGAGTTTGATTTTTCTTCTGTCCATTCACTTTGGATTTTGTAAATTGATGAAAATAAACAAAATATATATTTTCTTACTTTACAACATTTTCCCCACCTTCCTAAGACTTTTGCACAGTACTGCATATACTGTAACATGGGGTGATTACACTTAATGTGATAGATGCATTTTAGTGAGAAATGTCAGTCTGAACTTGCAATTTGAGGACCTGGTAGCCCACTTTTATTAAAAAGGAAAGCAAAGTTTTTACACAGTAGATGCCCACGGAGGGGAAATCAACTTCTCACATCAAAACAATCAACCACTTCCGGTTCCGGCGCTGCATGTAGTGGGCAGAGAAGCCAGCCGCTCCGCTCCAGCCCTCTTGAATATTCTGCATAACAAGCACTGAGGCATCTCCCCACTGTCCCCAGCAACAGGTCACCCTCCCCCTGCATCCCACGAGCAGTCAGCATGGAGCGGTATCTATCTAGCCACAATCCCGCTCTGGGTCATGATCAAGGCAGTCATCTCCATCACGAGCGGCTCCTGATCCTAAGATGGCCACCACGCCATGAGCTGCATTTCCCTCAGACACAGCGCTGTGCATCTCACAGAATGAAGCAGTGGACTCCAAAGATTAGACGGACTTTATGGATGCAAATGACATGGGGGACAGGATGAACAAGGGGGAAGCTACAGGAAAATTGCTCAGGCAGTAGCCACCCTCCTCACCCCCACCATAACAGCTGCAGTGGAAGGTGCTGTGGCTGCAAGTATGACACAGATCAGAAAGGAGTTAAGAGAACACTCCCAGACGATCTCAGAAGCCGAACAGCTTATATCCTCTCTGAACAATACCATCTAACGCAGCCATGGAGAAATACTCTCAGGCAAGCCAACTCTCCATGAACGAATGGAGGGCCCAGAAAATCATTAGAGGAGGAACAATTTAAGGTTCATAGGTCTCCTAGAATCCATTAAACCGGGGTCCCTACCAGAAATATGTAGTGCTCTTATCCTGGGGATCCTGGGCATGAACAGACTCTGGGTGACAGAAAGAGCGCACAGAGTAGGCGCCCCAACAAATAACAGCAAGGGCCCCAGACCAGTGATCACCAAATATTTAAACTAGAACGATCGCCAGGCTATCTTGCAAAACATTTGCAAAGCTAAATCGCTGGAGCTTGAGGGTCAAAAAACCCTCATATTCACAGACTACTCAGCAGAGGTCTCAAGGAAATGCAAAGAATTCCAACTGGTCTGCTCGGAGCTCTTCAAGAGAGGCATTCGATTTACACTCGCCTACCCAGCTGTTTTACAATTGCAAACCCCGGGTGGGGAACAACTATCATTTCACTCCATGGATAAAGCACAATCTTTTCTTCGCTCTCTCTCGTCCAAATCACCTATGTCAGAAAACTTCCAAGACAAAACCAAACATGGGCCCAGGGAACAAAGAAGCCCTAGAAAAGACCCCCTCAAGTGTCTGAGAGCAAACCTTCGGGGAGACATGGAACAATTTCGCTGACCGACTTTACCTCCCCCAACACTGGCTAAAAAATGGTAATATACTTTGCCCCATCTTTTGTCAGGTGAATGTTACTTGGCAGATAATTATGCTCAGTTGAAGACCCCTTGGTGGGGCCAGTTTATACTGAGACTCTAGCTCTTGTTAAATTGGCTTATGCCCATTATACTAGTTAATTCTCCTGCATAGTCTAGGAGTTGGGCCACACTGATGGCAAACCCCACCAGGGGGAGTGAAGAGTATTTTCCTTGGGCAGGTACTCTGATCTGACACATATGGCCCTCCCCCCGTATACCAGTATTTCAATGGAGATGCCACCAGTACCTCCTTAAACATCAGCAGAGGGCTGGGCGCTTTGCTGTCAGTGGATGGTGCATGTGGAAAAATTAGAAGGTTGCTGCATTATTGCTGTTTGCCTTTGATTTATGTTCCCTTTCCCCCCCTTTTTTCTCTTCTTCTTTCCTTATATGAGGGTTCTTCTTAGCTCACATTACCCAGGTTCTGCTCGCTCACACACAAGCCATGCTCCATCAGTTGTTGTTATGAGTAGGAGAAATTATCAATATCCCAACGCCATTAACCCCACTACACAATGAATGAGAGTAGTGTCATGGAATGTTAAGGGGCTCCGTTCCTCATCTAAAAGTATGAAAATCCTAAGACACCTCAAGCGACTCAAAGCTGACATGGCTCTATTGCAGGAGACCCATCTAGCACAAAAAGACTTCCCGCGCATGCAAAAATTGTGGGTAGGCAAAGCTGTAGGGTCAGAGGCCAAAGGGTGGAACCCTGATTCTTTTTCATAAAAATATTAACTTTGAACCAGTCGGTGTGGAAAAAGATGACTAATTTTAGCCCATATAAAATTCCCTTCACAAGAACTACAAATTTCCAGTGTTTATGCCCCAAACTCCCCAGACAGGTCTTACTTTGCCTCGCTCACACAACAAATCATGCACAAGCCGCTTATCCCCCACCTGATAGGGGGGATTTTAACATGACATGTCTGAGTTTGAAAACAGGTCCTCAAACTGTCTCACCTCCCTCAATCCCAAACTAGGACATGAAACTCACCTCTGACAAATGACTACCGCACTTCAATTAGCTGACCCATGGAGACTGTCCCATCCATTGGTCAAAGAGTACACCTTTTACTCCCATTCACATGACTCCCTTGCTAGGCTAGACTACTTCTTCTGCATGACTTCACTCCTTCCCAGAATTCCCAGAATTCAGGAATCCTCTATTCATGACTTAGCGATCTCAGACCACAGTCCAATCTCCATCACAATAAATGATTCATTCTTGGGGGAGGGAGCCAGACACTGGCGCTTTCCCTCATACCTAAATCAGAATGTGGCTTTTACACTTATGCTAAAGAAAGCATGGCTAGAATACTCAGAAAACAAATGCACCCCACAAGAATGACCCCACACTCTTTTGGGAAGCTGGAAAAGCCTACATCAGGGGCATGATCATCTCTTATGTAGCTACCCATAAAAAAAACTACTCATAAGCAATACTTAAAAGCTAGTGAAAGATTCAGATCTGTCCAGCAACAACTCAACAGACATTGCACAACCAAAAATTTACAAAGATGGCATGAAGCCAAACGCTTGTTCGACTTGTGGGTTGATAACTTAGAACATATTAAAACATCCCAGAAAGACCTCTTATCCCAAATATGGGAACAAAATGGGGAAGCTACTGGCGATGCTAGGCAGGGGAATATATCAGCCAATGCACATATCCTCCCTGAAGGATTCAAAAGGCATACTTCATACATCCCCCAAAGACGTAAATAGGATACTAGAACAAGACTACACAAAATTATATTCTGACAAACCTATTGATCTAAACGAAGCAAATAAGCTACGAAGCTACGTCCATCTGCCCACAATTGATTCTGAACACCTGACATTTTTTAACTCCCCAATCACCTTAAGGAACTAATGGATGTCTTTAAAAAGCTCCCAAATGGCAAGGCCCCAGGCCCCGATGGCTACACCCCAGAGTTTTCCAAATTGACCAAAGGCATGATCTCCAGCACCTTATTAGATGTCTATAACAATATCTGGCAAGGGGGGCCCCTACTTACCCACTTGCCACACAGCCACTATCAAGTTGATCGCAAAAAAGGGGAAAGACCCTACAGAATCATGTCATTCAATATCCCTTTTATAATGTGGATTCCAAGATCTTGTCTAAGATAGTAGCTACAAGACTTGCATATATCATGCCTTCCTTAATCCACCCGTCACAAGCAAGGTTCACAAAAGGCAGATTAGCATACAAACATACGCAAAGTGATAACAGCTTTAGAATAAGCCAAGTCCAACCCATCAAAAGACCTAGCCATTATAACATTGGACGCAGAAAAGGCTTTGGATAACTGAGCCAAGGGGCGCAAGCCATGGTTCACCCGGTGCGCTCCTGAACCTGGAGTCCTCCAATTTCTTCTGTACCCGAGTAGCAATGAGAGGATATAAGGACTCACCTTTAGAAATCGCAATATATTATGCATGTAGTTGACATTCTCTGTCTTACTGCGAGATGGTGATATTAACAGTGTGTAGTTCGGGATGAAGTGGGCAACCTGGCCTGGTAGCCAGGAACTTAGGGACTTGTCATGGCGAACCATTCTGTCTTTCTTATACCTTGTATATGCTAAGAATGTATGACTATTTACTGTGTAACCGCTAATAAGATGTCCTGTATTTCTATTATTATTAACTGAAAATATGTTCAATAAAATTTCTGAAACAAAGAAAATGGCTTTCGATAATGTTAGTGTCACGCACCTGGTGGTGGAGTCTGGCTTATGCAATGGGCAACCTCTCTTATCACCCTGATTTGGGAACCCCTGGTAGAGTAGACAGGAGGTTCGGGAGTGTAGGGAGGCACGAGGGTCGGACTATATCACTGAAGGTGATGTGAAGGTCCTTTTGATGAGCTTGTGCAAACAGAGGCATAGTGGTGCAGGCCGGGTCGGTAGCAGTCTGGTGGTACAGTACAGAAGGGGCAGGCAGGAGAATAGTCGGGCACAGGCAGAGTTCGTTAACAGAAGAAAATGCGAACCCAAGGGCACTTGTGTGCAGTGTTGCCCACTGTCAGTTTGTAACACAAAAGTAAAAACCAGCAATATTGTCTTTGTTGAAATTGGTAACAAACAGGACCAGCCTGGGTTACTATAAAAAATAGAATGTTTATTGAAGACTACCGGTACGTTCGCTCCTGGTGTCTGCAATGCGGATACTGGATAGTGGTCCCGTCAGCATGATGACATGTTTCGCAACACCGCTTAATTATGTCACATGCATTGCAGACACCAGGAGCGAATGTAACGGTGAGAGCTCTTGCTGCGGACCCTCCCTGCCTTGGTCTCTGCATACTAGTGAGGCAGACATCACCTCCACTGCACAGCCTACATCATCTCCAGTGGCTCTGTGAGGACACTGTGGCTCGATTTCCTTCAGGATCACACATCACCATTGCCCAGGGGGGTCTCCGCTTCCACCAGGGAGCACTGTTAACCAGCCTGTATAGTAACGAGCATCCCGGCTCCTCCCCAAGCCTGCCATGATTTTATATGTAAGTTTTCAATAAACTTTCTATTTTTTATAGTAACCCAGGCTGGTCCTGTTTGTTACCAATTTCAACAAAGACAATATTGCTGGTTTTTACTTTGATGTTACAAACTGACAGTGGGCAACACTGCACACAAGCGCCCTTGGGTTCACATTTTCTTTTATTTACTGTACTCCCACCCCGGAGCTGAACCTAGGCTGCAAGGTACCTGCAGCAAGTCACTCAGTCCCGTGTGTGTCCACAAGTCACAATATATGATCAGCGCCTAATCCTTTTTAGTTTTCTAGAGTTTGTTAACAGGCTGGCAGCAAAGGTACAAGGGAGCAGGTAGAAGAGTGGTCGTGCAGGCAGAGATCAAAATCAGAGTCAAGACAAGCTGGGTCACAGGAACAGATAATCAGGTAACGGGCCGCTCAGGAACACACAAACACAAATGCTGTAGAATGGACAGCACTGGTTGCAAGGTGCTGTCTGCTTAAATGGGCCGTTTGGGTGCCAATGCCGGCACATACACGCATGCACATGCGCACAGGCACGCGCACAGACACGCGCAAATGCGCACACATGCACAGGCACATGCACACGCTGCGCATGCCCACGCACAGGCTTCCAGCCACTAATTCCAGGGCAGCGGTTGTTTCCTAACAGTTAGCTTCGCCTGGCTTAACCATGCCATGTAAGGGAGAGAAGCCCCCTATCAGTTTAAACCTGTATTGCCTATGTGCTATACAGCTCATGTGTTAGGCTAGACAGAGCCCCATGGTTTAACCCTGTGCTGCGTATATATATATATATATATATATATATATATATGGGGAAGGCTGACAGGCTGTAGTGACCACTTTGTGCTGTGTGAGCTGATAATGGAGACCCCCCTCCTCTATACTCCTCCTCATCTTGAACATCCTAAATGTCGGAAATAGGTATCAGTAATTGGTATCAGCAAGTACTTAAAAAAAAGTATTGGTGCTCGTACTCATTGCCAAAAAAGTGGTATTGGTGCATCCCTAGTTACAATCTCCAAACCTGGGAAAGATCCAGCCTTCACTAATAACTAAAGATCCATATCCCTGCTTAATATTGACATCAAAATGTTTTCAAAAGCCTTAGCCTATCAATTATTACCTTTTCTCCCGAAACTGATCTAACCTGACCAAGTGGAACGAATGCCAAGGAGACAGGTCCCTGACATGACTAGACACCTGATCACTATTATATGAGACATAGAGCTTCAAAAATGTCTCCTCTGATCCTCTCCCTAGACAGGGTTCACTGGTATTTTGTTAGGGATTTCCTCCAAAAATTCAGTATAACCGGATGTTTGAAACTTGCCCTCATATCTCTGTACTCCTACCCATCAGCGAGAGTACTCACAGCAGGGAATCTATCCAAGGAATGTTATATTAAAATGATCTTTGTTAGCTTAGACACAAAATTATATATTTTCCAGGATGCTGGTAATCTCAAAATGTTAGTTGACTATATGGATGTAACCGTAGTGCAATAAAATCCACCAAATAATATGTCTAAAACCTTCCAGATATAGGCAGAATATTCCAATATTGTGACAATTATATGTGAAAAAAAGGAAAAAGGAAAGAAAAAGAAAAAAACTATTTTGCAATTGTTTTAAGCATGTGTTTCTTTAAACATGTGAAACCATTTCTATTGTTTGAAATTATACCCGTTTTGTGATATGGTGGGTGTGATGCTAAAATTGATTGCCAAGACACAACCAGTGTGTACTAGCTCCCCAATACTGGGGGTGAAACTACTGTGTAAATATGTATTTGTCTGTCTGTATTCAAATGAATAGGTGTATGAAATCTCTAAACCTATTCTAGAATCAATTGTGCTTCAGATATTAATCAATAACACTGTGCAAATAAACAAACTATTCCATATGAAAATATTTAATATAAAAGGAAAAAGTGCTCAGTCATTAAAAGCCCATACAGTGGGGATCAAAAGTTTGGGCACCCCAGGTAAAAATTTGTATTAATGTGCATAAAGAAGCCAAGGAAAGATGGAAAAATCTCCAAAATGCATCAAATTACAGATTAGACATTCTTATAATAAGTCATCAAAAGTTAGATTTTATTTCCATCATTGACACTCAAAATTACAGAAAACAAAAAAATGGCGTCTTCAAAAGTTTGGGCACCCTGCAGAATGTATAGCATGCACTGCCCCCTTTGCGAGGCTGAGACCTGCCAGTGTCATGGATTGTTCTCAATCATCGTCTGGGAAGACCAGGTGATGTCAATCTCTAAGGATTTAAATGCCCAGACTCATCTGACCTTGCCCCAATAATCAGCACCATGGGATCTCCTAAGCAGTTGTCTAGAAACCTGAAACTGAAAATAGTTGACGCTCACAAAGCTGGAGAAGGCTATAAGAAGATAGCAAAGCGCTTTCAGATGTCAATATCCTCTGTTCGGAATGTAATTAAGAAATGGCAGTCATCAGGAACAGTGGAAGTTAAAGCAAGATCTGGAAGACCAAGAAAAACATCAGACAGAACAGCTCGCAGGATTGTGAGAAAAACAATTCAAAACCTACGTTTGGCTGCAAGATCCCTCCAGAAAGATCTGGCAGACACTGGAGTTGTGGTACACTATTCCACTATAAAGAGATACTTGTACAAATATGGTCTTCATGGAAGAGTCATCAGAAGAAAACCTCTTCTACGTCCTCACCACAAAAATCAGCATTTGAACTTTGCAAATGAACATATAGACAAGCCTGATGCATTTTGGAAACAAGTTCTGTGGACCGATGAGGTTAAAATTTAACTTTTTGGCCAGAATGAGCAAAGGTACGTTTGGAGAAGAAGGTTCACAGAATTTAATGAAAATAACTTCTGTCCAACTGTTAAGCATGGGGGTGGATCAATCATGCGTTGGGGTTGTATTGCAGCCAGTGGCACAGGGAACATCTCACGAGTAGAAGGAAAAATTGATTCAATACAATTTCAGCAAATTTTGGATGGTAACTTGATGCCATCTGTGAAAAAGCTGAAGTTAAAGAGAGGATGGCTTCTACAAATAGATAATGATCCTAAACACACCTTGAAATCCATGGGGGATTACATTAAGAGGCGTAAACTGAAGGTTTTGCCATGGCCTTCACAATCTCCTGACCTCAACATAATTGAAAATCTATGGATAGACCTTAAAAGAGCAGTGCCTGACAGACAGCCCAGAGATGTCAAAGAACTGAAAGACTTTTGTAAGGAAGAATGGGCAAAGATACCTCAAACAAGAATTGAAAGACTCTTGGCTGGCTACAAAAAGCGTTTACAAGCTGTGATACTTGCCAAAGGGGGCAGTACAAGATATTAACTCTGCAGGGTGCCCAAACTTTTGCAGACGCCATTTTTTTGTTTTCTGTTATTTTGAAAGTGTAAATGATGGAAATAAAATCTAACTTTTGTTGACATATTATAATGTCTAATCTGTAATTTGATGCCTTTTGGACATTTTTCCATCATTCCTTGGCTTCTTTATGCCCATTAATACAATTTTTTACCTGGGGTGCCCAAACTTTCGATCCCCACTGTAGGTGCCCTCCAATGGATGATATATTGTGCTATAACATTCAGTGCCAGATGGCTCAACAATGCAACCACAAATGTATTCATGGAAGGGTCCCAAGTTGGTGAAAGTTCACAAAAAGTCCTTTAGTGGCTGGTGATGAGCTGTGATACACAAACTTTCATACGTCAAACCACAAGTGTTGGGTGCTCCACTCTGTGCTCTCCCAATGCACTCACCGAAAAGCGCTCCCCACCAAAGGGGTACTCGCATTAACTGTTGTTCTATCCTTAGTCCTTCGTCCGCATCCCAGATTTAGAGCATGTAAATAAGGAGGCAAAATATTGCCCAGTACTGTATGATACTTTTAATATCACAATAAGGTAAAAACACTCACATTTCTGCTGACACAAACAGGCATGTAACGCTGGTATTGTAATCAAGGAAGTCCGCCGTGTCTCCTGCGTTCCACGGCTCGAAACCAGAAGTGAAGAAAGACGTATGGCCCTGCCCTACTCAGGAGAGTGCCCCTTTGGTGGGGAGCACTTTTCAGTGAGTGCATTGGGAGAAAGTTGACAGAGATATACAAAAAAAGAAAATAAAAAAAGTTTCATAGGGACCATACTGATTTCATTAACAACATGATATATGCCTGGCAGAAAAATACTAATATAATTAATGTGCACTCCTCTATTCACTCCTCCCCTTGTCAAGAGGGAGATTTGACTAGTACCCCATTAAGAACTAGGGAGGATCCTATTAGCAACCTTAAGACTCCTCAGGGTAAAAGTAAAGGGAGAGCCCCAAGGGGGGGATTAATGAAAGGATCTGGAAGAGGAGGTATTCAGCGTGGGGATTCCTATGATTCGGGGGTAAGAGATTTCCTATACTGGATTGCCACTTCTAATAGATTCAGAGTATTAGAGAATTTATCAGGAACCCCAATACCCTTTACCGCAACAACAAAATTATTTTTTAGGAAGAGCAGAGGAGGGACAGGCCCCAACCCTTGGAAAAAAGAGAGGGTGAGGGTGTAGGGCGGGTCGCAGGACCCAAAAAAAGAAAACTGGACTCTCATTAGGTGGAATTTATAATTTGACTGATATACAACCTACACCCAGGGAGAGCAATATCCTAAATTTGGGCTTGAAATGTGGACTCAAAAGACCGATAAATAAGTTGGATGTGTTTATGGATGTCCATAAATTCATGAGAACTTTCAATATTAAGAGATTCTTTCTTAATAAAACCTCTCATCCCACGGCAACGGGGAATGTACTGACTGGAGTGGTAAATAGTGGTTTAAAAAATAAATCACTGTTTAAACCACCCCTAAATGGGGCGCATCATATAGATGTGTTCAAGGGGTTGGTTTTGAGAGATTTATAATTTATCACTCCTAAGAAACATGTTAATCCCCATCATATAGAAAGGGGCATTAGAGATCTGGAAGACAGAAAGGATGTGATCATCCAGCCCACTGATAAAGGGGGCGGGGTGGTCATTCTTAACAAAAACTTCTATGTAGCAAAACTAACTGAAATGTTGGGTGATGGAGACACCTATTGCCTGTTGGAGGGAGACCCTACTGTACAGTACAGAAGGGATCTTGAGTGTTTAGTAGAAAGTGGTGCTCGGGCAGGTGTACTGACCATAAAAGAAAAGAAGTATCTGGTGCCTAATAGCAGTCGTATACCTACGATCTACACTCTGCCTAAAATTCATAAAGATTCTCAGAATCCCCCTGCTCGCCCAATAGTGAATGGAATAGGGTCAATATCATCGAGATTAGGAGAGTATTTGGATCATTTTCTACAAAGTAGTGTTGTTAGGACGAAAGCTTACTTGAGGGACACCAAGAATTTCCTGCAACTCTTAAATGAGGTTTCTGTGACAGTTGATTCAGAGGTGTTCTTAGTTAGCGATTATACAGCACGACGATGCACTACTGGCTCTCAACTGTGCGTTTAGCCAGAGGGACGACCTTCCCCATAACCAGAAAGTTTTACTAAGGAATTGTTTAGAATATTGTCTCACCCACAACTTTTTTTGGTTTAATGGTCAATATTATAACCAGAAGAGGGGCGTTGCTATAGGGGCAAAATTTGCCCCCAGCATCGCCAACCTCTTCATGGGTGAGTGGGAGGATAGGCATATCTTCGCCAACAGAAGAGAGGAGCTCATATTTTATGGGCGATATATAGACAATCTGTTCTTTGTGTGGAGAGGCACTGAACATTCTCTTGCAGAGTTCCTGCATACTTTGAATAATAATCCCAATAACATCAAACTGACTCGTCAATGGAGTAAAAGTGAGATCAATTTTCTAGATGTTACTGTTAGTAGGAATGGGGACACCTTTGACACTAAGGTGTACTTTAAGCCTACTGATAGAAACAGCTTTCTACCCTGGTTTAGCGGACATCATCCCCTTTGGCTTAGAAATATTCCAAAGGGACAGATGATGCGCGTTAGAAGGAATTGTTCCGATATTGAGTCCTTTAAGGAGCAATCATTAGTTTTAAGAAATAGATTTGAGGAAAAGGGGTACAGATGAGACCATTTAGCTTTAGGTGATCAATGAGGTCTCTGGAATGTCTAGAGACTCACTACTAGCGGTTAATACAGTAGCTCCGACTGAGAATTCACATGAATTCGGGTTCGTGACGGGATACCATGAGCAGTATAAGGAAGTCGAAACGATCTTTAAAGATCATTGGCATGTCCTCCTTATGGATAAATACCTGGGACCAGTTTTGCCATCTTGTCCCAGGTTTGTCTACCGTAAGGGACAAAGCATAGGAGATAGGGTGGTCCGGAAAGTTTTAGACCAACCAATTAGAACATTGACCTTTTGGGATCAAAAGGGTTTCTTTGCCTGTCGTAAATGTCGAGCGTGCAGGGAGGTGGCCAAAACCATGAGGGGCATCAATACTTTTATCTCTCCTGCGAATGGCAAAGAGTTCAAGATTACAGAATTTATTACGTGCAATATGACACATGTTGTGTATGCACTAAGGTGTCCCTGTGATTTGTTATACATAGGGAGGACTAAACGACCCATGAGGGTACGAATAGCCGAGCATATAGCGAATATTAAACTTGGATACAAAGATCACAATGTCTTTTTTTGCAGTCTATCCAATTAATTTATATTTCTGATTCTGTATTGCCTGTCACCTATATGGTTATATTTCATTATGATGATTTTTTAGAAATTGATTAATCTTAATATTATTCTAATATTGTGCATTATATAATTTTATAATTTCATGTATCTGATCTGTTGAGAGTGATTACTGTCACTCTCTGGTAGCTTTAGGGTTGCTTCCACCAGTTGGAGCGGGGTCGTGCAAAATCTACTTTGCCGGGTAATATCTGGCTTTGCACGTCCGTTCCGTAAGGGTGGAGGTAATTCTGAGGTGCTGTGGCTGTCGAGCTCTAATTTATGTATATAATGCTTATTTTTGAATGCCTGTCACTTATTTGGATATATTCCATTACAAAATGGTGTAAGAATGCCTTTTTAGAAATATATGCAATGTTATTATTATTGTAATTATTGCTCAATATACAGTTTTATATTTTATGTCTGTTGAGAGGGATCTGTGTCTCTCTCAGGTTATAGTAAGGCTGATTTCCGCCAGTTGGAGCGGGGTAGTGCAAAATTTACTTTGCCGGATACTATCTGGCTTTGCATGTCCGTCCCGTATGGTGAATTCATTACTGAGGCACTTCAGCTGCTGAGCCTCCTATGCAGAATGGTGTGAAGTGTGGTTGCCTGGAGACAGGTAAGCTTCGCCATGCATGGGCGGTGTTCGGAGCGTCTTCAGTGTATAAATTAGGTACGTTGCGTCGCTTGGCCACGCCCTCTGTTGAAGTCGGAAGTGACGAAACGCGTCAGTGCGTGGCTGAGCGACGTACTGGAGGTGGAGATTGACAGCTCACGGAGAAGGAGGATTTGCAGGGCTGATTGGGCTGGCTTCCTCATCGCTCTCAAAGCACAGACTCCGAAAGTGGTGATACACCTCATTTATATATTCACATGCCTTAGTTTTTAGTTTAATTGTGAGTGTTATTTCAGGGGTTGTTTGACTGGGGGATCCAATAAAATCATACAGTTTTATGCTATGTGGACTTTGCTTCTGTTCATTTTTATATGATTGGCGAGGATTGGAACTTCTGATGGTGTATGGAGGATTATCAAAGTCTGGCATGGTGGCTTTATGACTTCTAGGATAAAGACAGTGCTACAATAATATGCTGATTACTTACCTGGCTTTGGTAAGTGCATCCCCTAAGGGGGACCTCTGTTTCTTCACGTGGTGCCTGAGTGATGGTGGAAGGTGCACTTAACATCTATTACCACGAGTTGGACATTAGGGATGCTCCAAAGCGCTGCTACAAATACTAGGACTATTTGTGTTTGTTTTTTTTATTTCTGTTTTAATTTAGCAGCAGCTGACGGTTAGGTGTGGATAGTGCTATCTTTAAGCGCTGAGCAGAGATTGTGGGCGAGTTTTTTCCTATGATTGATACAAACAGGCATGTAACGCTGGTATTGTAATCAAGGAAGTCCGCCGTGTTTCCTGCGTTCCACGGCTCAAAACCGGAAGTGACGAAAGACTATGGCCCCGCCCTATGCGTTTCATCATAGGATGTCTACTGGAGCCGTACCATCTTGGTACACTCCCGGCTTTTTATACTATCAGTTATGGTAATCATTGTATTGAAGGCCGCAGCCATTTTGTTGAAGGTCAACAGCTGAGTGCCGTCGCCATGAAGCTGTGACCAATTGTTTTAGATGTGGAATGGGATACACAGCGGACACACCGTCCTATTCGGACATACAAATGCACTTAATTAATAAGACTATAACCCCTCAATGCTGCAAAGCTCTTAGTATGCTCACTGATGCCTTTACTATTTTTATGCATGCGCGGAAGTAATAATGTACTCATATGTTCTAATAAATTCTGAACTAGGTTAGGATATGCATATTTGTTGAGATGTGTGTTAATTGGTGGTACTACTTGGAAAAATAATATTTATACAAAAACCAGCGCCTACCCTATTTGTGTTATAAATTAAAACGTGCTAGTGAACATACATGTATGTATGTGTGCCCACTAGGGTCGCACACACACGTACCGCATGGGGCAGCTACCCTCAGATAGACATCTGCTATAAATATGAATGAATTAGTAGTGGGTAGCACCTCCGTTCACTTTTACAAGTAAATAATACACAAATGTATACCAAATAACATATGTGATCAAATAAATAAATCAATAATTTAAATAAGTTATTAAATAATATTAAGAAAGGCTTTCGACATCATAGTCTCTCGAACCACTGCAGGCTTGTGCATAACAGAGACCCCAGCCAGTTGAGGTTTTGTGGTATCGATCGAATTGAAGGCCATTGGAGGGGTACCAACCTGACTAGGGCTGTCTCACAGAACGAGTGCCAGTGGATCCACAGAATGGGCACGTTGGATCCACTGGGCCTCAACATTGAACTAGACATCAATTGCTTCCTTTCAGACTGGTGAAGACCGATCGAAGGGGAGCATGTGGTCCATAGCCTGGCTCTTAACAACAGTTTGGGCCCACTTTGACACAATAGGTCCCACACATGGGAAAATTGCTGTAACCACACTTTGTCATCATAGTGGATATAGTATTAGCTCACTAATCAATATATCAAAGTACCCCTCTTATATAATTACAGTAGAACTCATATTTGGGTTCCTAAGATCCACTTGTCCAGCCTTAGGGTCTCTCAGAATAGGCATATAACTAATCTTTCTAATACGTCTGTCTAGTTTCATTCTACATACATTAATTCAATTACATTCAGTATTTATTTAATCATAAATTTATAATAATTTTTATTCTATTCTCATTTTTATTTTTATATATATATTTTTCATTTATTGTATTTTGATCCTATTTGTATCCACTTTCAAGATACACCCAATTGCATTTTATTAAACTTATCTCTAATTATAATTTAGATATAAATACGAGTGTATACAGATATCACTCAACTATATTTTAATACTTTGTATATTAGGAACTCCTGTATACTGCAATTCTCTGATACTGTTTAGGGTAACGGTATTTTATGTAAACTAAAAAATTTTTTTATCGATTCTTTTGTATTGATTTTTTGTACTGTATTTGTTTTGAGCCTGATTGTGTCCGTGGAGCGTGCGTTCTACCTTCTCACCACTGGAGGACCTAGGGTGGTCATGTGGTAGACGGTCATTCGGCACTTTTGACTGGATAAGCTATTATGTGATTTCATTGGCCTCTCACAAAAAACAGGCGGAGCGGTTGGTATTTAAGTGTTGTTGTGGCCAGGTTCCTCGTCCGTGATGACGCCCTATCACACGGGCGACACGCGTTGACGTCACTTCCGGTCGCCGCAGCCGTCAACACCACTTCCGGTTTTAGTGGAGAGGGAGCGTGGAACGCACGCCGCCGTGGAGGAAAAACTTACAACAGGCTATTTTAATCTACTATTTTGTAAGTAGCAATCCATTAGCGCAATAAAGTGTGTATTTTACGATCTACACATGAGGATTCTTTTTTATCCCTGAGCCATCCAGGCACGATTCCAATAGATGAAGAGTTTGATCTAATATCCAGTATCCGGGTTACCTGCTGCTTCTCCCCACTGACATATGCCTTCTTGACCGCTGACTGAAAAGCAGCTGGTCAACGATTTCTGGTGAGTGGGGACACAGAGGGGGTTTGGCACAGTCTGCACGCCTCACCTAGAACAATATTTACGCACCTTAAAGAGCACTTTTCAAGCACTTTGTCACTTTGGAAGAGCTTTGGTTCCATACATGTATTTTCATGCACTTAAGGAGCACTTTTCAAGCACTTTGTCACTTTGGAAGAACTTTGGTTCCCATATACATAATTTTGCACAAATAATTTTGTATCACAGATTAGAGATACTTTCTACTTCTTGAGTTCATTATATAAGTTTGTTGATAATATGGACTTTAATTGTTTTGTCATCTGATCACAAATGGACTTACATTAAGTTATACAGATTTGAGCACCATTTAATATTGATTTATTTATTTGATCACATATGTTATTTGGTATACATTTGTGTATTATTTACTTGTAAAAGTGAACGGAGGCGCTACCCACTACTAATTCATTCATACTTGGAAAAATAATATATTCATGATCACACTAGTTGGCATTGAATGATAACCTGTGTGCACGCTTATTTGAAATAAAACATTTTGTTTGATACAAAATGAAATACCATTGAAATGAATGATTAAAATTAGAAAATATGTGAAATATATAAAAATAAAAATTAAAATATATCAAATGAACCAAGGATGGCCAATAGAATTAGCCTCCAATAATTTATTGGAATAAGTCTATATAGAGTAAGTATTCATTTAAATTTTATTGTTGAAGTCTGAGGTACTAGTGTGAGGGGCCTACTCTTGGCCAACCTCTAAAACTAAATTAAATGATATAAGTTGAATAAAAATGATAAATTAAATGAAAAAATTAAATGAAACAATATGGTAAAATCAACTTGGCAGACTGACAGAGGATGACTCCAAAGGAGGGATAGGAGGAGCTGGTAAATTGAATGGTTAAAATGTTGAAAATATTATATTATTAATATTATATAATATCAATATGATATTATGTTGAAATATTATTAAAAATTAATGAAAATTATTTTAAAAAATTAAAAAATTATATTATTAGAGAGTTAGATGGCAAATAACCCGCTATTTGGAAAAAATAGGGAGTGGTAGGGATAGTGTGTGGAAAGAAGATTGCTAGGCCCATTGCAATTGGAAAAATTGATAAACTGAATTGAATTGGTAGGCCCATTGCCAAGGAGGGGAATGCAACAGGGGAGAACTAGAAATCTGTAATGAAACAATTTAGGTCTATTTCCACATTCATTCCATCAGGTAGGAGAGTATTTATTAACCACTTCCCGACCGCCGTATGCAAAATGACGGCCGGGAAGTGGCTCAGTTATCCTGACTGGACGTCATACGACGTCCTCAGGATAACAAGCTGCCGCGCGCCCGGGGGGGCGCGCATCGCGGCGATCGGTGGTGTGGGAGGTCAGTCTGACCCCCCGCAATGCCGATCTCGGTAAAGTGCTTCGATCCGAAGCACTTTACCATGTGACCAGCCGTGACCAATCACGGCTGGTCACAGTGTAATACAGGAAAGCCCGTTTATGGGCTTTCCTGTACTCAGGTCTGCAGACCTGATGAGGGGAGAGCCGATCGGCTGCATCCCTGACAGGTAGGGTTTGTGCTGATGATTTATCAGCACAGCCCTCCCTCGGATCGCCACCCTAGACCACCAGGGAGCCTGCCCAGGGACCACCAGGGATGTGCCCACCCAGGACCACCAGGGAGCCGACCAGGGACCACCAGGGAGCCGATCTGGACCACCAGGAAGACCCCCCTAGACCACCAGGTAAGTGACATACTGCTCAGTGCCACCTTCACTCAGTGCCACCTTCAGATGCCACCCTAGACCACCAGGGAATGAGCCCCTATCAATGTATGTGCCCACCAGTGCCCCTATCAGTGCCCACCAGTGCCTCTATCAATGCATACCAGTGCCACATATCAGTGCCCACCATTGCCACTTACCAGTGCCCATCAGTGCCACCTATCAGTGCCCAGTGCCGCCTATGAGTGCCAATTAGTGCTGTCTATTAGTGCCCATCAGTGCCACTTAGCAGTGTCCATCAGTGCTGCATATCAGTGCCCATCAGTGCTGTATATCAGTGCCACCTCTCAGTACCCATCAGTGCTGCTTATCAGTGCCGCCTAACAGTGCTCATCATCGCTGCATATAAGTGCCTCATCATCAGTGCCACCTCATCAGTGTCGCCTCATCAGTGCCAATCAGTACTGCCACATCAGTGCCCATCAGTGTAGCCTCATCAGTGCCCACCAGTGATGGAGAAAATTTACTTATTTACAAAGTTTTGTGACAAAAATAGAGAATTTTTTTTTTCAAAATTTTCGGTCTTTTTTTATTTGTAGCGCAAAAAATAAAAACCGCAGGGGTGATCAAATACCACCAAAAGAAAGCTCTATTTGTGGGAACAAAATGATAAAAAATGTGTTTGGGTACAACGTTGCATGACCGCGCAATTGTCATTCAAAGTGCAACAGCACTGAAAACTGAAAATTGGTCTGGTAGTAAAGTGTTCTAAGTGCATAGTATTGAAGTGGTTAAAAATATCCACTTTGTCTCATTTTGTGAGACTTTTTTTGTTTTGTCCTCTCCCCTCCAATGACCCATGATCTTGTCTATTCCATAGAAACTAGAAGAGTGGGATCTCTATGATGAAACTCATTAAAGTGCCTAGATACACTGTGCTTGGTAAAACCTTTTTTAATGTTTTTAATATGTTCTCTAATCCTTATATATAAGGGACGTGTGGTCCTTCCTATGTGCTGCATCTTGCAGGGACATTCCAACAAGTAGGTTACGTGTGTGCTCCTACACGTGATTAGGTCTCTTATTTTAAATTCTTGGCCCATGACGTGTGATCTAAAAGAGGTGATCTTTTTCTCTGAAGTTTTGCTCACTCGGCAGGGAAGACAATTTTTACATCTAAAGAAACCTTTCAAGTTAGACGACACTTTGACCTGTTTTGGAAGGTCTAGTACATTCTGTAATAATCTGGTCCTTAAAGTGGGGGCTTTTCGGTTGATGAACCTGGGATTGGTGGGTAATATAGCTTTCAAAATTTTATCGGATCTCAGAACATGCCAGTGTTTGTTAATATTTTTTTGTATTTTCTTGTATTGCTTATTAAAGCCTGTAAAAAAGGCTATTTCATTCACATTGTTATCTCTATCTTTATCCGTGTTGAGCATCTGTTCTCTGTTCATCATTTTTACTTCTTGCCTGATTTTTTCCAACTTATTTCTGTCATATCTAGAGTTGAGCGAACCTATGGAAGTTCGGGTTCTGCTGGTCCGGCCGAACTTCGGGACAAAATCCGCGTTCGGGTCCGGACAGAACCCGAACGTTCGCACGGACCCTGAACCCCATTGAAATCAATGGGGACCCGAACTTTTAGGCACAAAAATGGCTGTAACAATGTCCTGGCAAGTGCTAGAGGACTGCATAAGGAAGTAAAATGGGGGTAAGTGCAGGGCAAGTGCCCTACAAAAAAATGGGGATAGGGAAAATAAATTAAAATCAAATAAAAAAATGGGAAGGGGGTGGATGTGGAGTAGGAGCCTAGAGGTTGACTAGGCCGTGACCGTGGCAGTGTAGGTGGAAGTGGCGGTGGTAGAGGAGTAGGAGGAGGTAGCCAACATGGTATTTTTTTTTTGTTTGTTTATAATTGGGGTAGCCCCCAAAATATTGAGGCCTATTCAAAAAAACAAGTATATGAATGGCTGTGTGAGTCCGGTCTAAATGTTTATTCTGCACAAGGTACAGACAAGTCTTGTGGGATCCATGCCTGATTCATTTTAATAAAGGTTAGCTTGTCCACATTGGATGTGGACAAACGGCTCCGCTTGTCTGTGATAACGCCCCCTGCCGTGCTAAACACTCGTTCCGACATTACACTGGCTGCAGGGCAGGCCAGCACCTCCAAGGCATAAAGGGCAAGCTCAGGCCATGTGGCCAATTTGGAGACCCAGAAGTTGAATGGGGCAGACCCATCAGGCAGTACGTGTAGGCGTGTGCACACATACTCTTGCACCATGTTGCTGAAATGCTGCCTCCTGCTAAGACGTTGTCTATCAGCTGGTTGTGCTGTTTGTTGTGGCGGGCTGCTGACAAAGCTTTGCCACATTTCAGCCATGCTAACCCTGCCTTCTGAGGTGCTGGCGGCGGCACAGCTGCGTTGGTGGCCTCTTCCTCCTCCTCTACCTTCACCTTGTGCTTCCGCTGAGCCCCCGGTGTCATTTGGGAATGCCCTCAGCAGTGCCTCTACCAGTGTGCGCTTGTAGTCGCGCATCTTCCTCTCACGCTTCAGTGAGGGAATTAAGGATGGCACGTTGTCCTTGTAACGGGGATCCAGCAGGGTGGACACCCAGTAATCAAGGGGCAATGTTCCTGTTGCACGGTAGGAATTAAGGGAGTGACTTCGCACTCTCCTTCTACGCGCTGATGTTCGCGTGTGACCATCTCCGTGACGACTCCCGTAAGGGTTTACTGTGGCCCCCGAGTCGCCTTCGTGTTCCACTTCCATCTCCTCCTCCTTCTCCGGTGGTTGCGTCGACACGGCGGCGGTCGTGGAGTCTTCCGTCCCAATCGTACCGACTTTACACCGTTTCGAAACAGT
>BLSH010271582.1:378499-392449 GCA_018402905.1 Glandirana rugosa | reverse complement strand
AGGCCTGTTTTGATGCACCGAACAAGTGATTACGGTCCTCAGACCGCCTGTTCTACCCTCTTGATCTCGACGATGACATACGCCTCTTTAATCTAAAACACCCTTAAAGCCTCTGAACCAAGTTGTCGAGAGTACTAACCGACCGATGGTAAGTCCCCATAAGGGATATAGCGTCCCTATCCCTCCCGTTTTTTCCTCCTCCCCATACGGACATATATTTTTTACTGTATGTTTAATTACACTCTCTACTGTAATTATTACCAAGACCCCCCCCTCCAACTTAGGAATACCCATCTCAATGTTCCCCTTCTATGGTTCCCCTTTCATAATGATCCTTATACGATATCTGGGCCATCCTTGCCGCTATTCCAACTTGTGATAGGAGGTCTGCCTCCCCCTCCTCCCTCTGATTAGGGGGTCTATAGCATATTCCTAGTAATACTTTCCCCTTGGTATCTTCCCCTTGTAACTCTACCCATAAGGATTCAACCTCCCCCCCCAGAACCATTATTAATGTCATCTCTCACATTAATTTGTATGTCATTTTTTATATACAGGCATACCCCTCCTCCTTTTTTGCCCTCCCTATCCCTGCGATATAGGGAATACCCCTGAATGGTAGCCAGCCAATCATGAGAGCTGTTGAACCAAGTCTCCGAAATTCCCACAAAATCTAATTTCTCCGCATACAGTAGCAGCTCTAGTTCTCCCATCTTGTCCGCCAGACTCCTGGCATTAGTGAACAAGCCACGTAGTTTTGTCCGGATACCTACTGCTTCCTTGTTGGGTAATCCTTGTTTGCATATAGAACTTGTTACCCTACTTGCCATGTGTTTAGATTCCTTAATCGGCCTATCACTCCTCCCCCCAATACTACCCCCTAGACTCTGTTCCCCTCTGGCTATTTCTAAGTCTGGACCCTCCCCCCACACATATTCAATAATATTATAGTGTGGAATTGGAATATTCACACACTAGTTAATGTGGCGGCGGTTAGTTTGTAGAGAATGAAGAGAATACAAGATTAGTAAATGTATTATTTCTGTCTGGTTGCAGTCAACTCTATAGTGTAGTGGTTTATTCCAATACGTTCAAACCTTATAGCTCCTGGTTCGGATCCTACAGATGTCATCAGCACACCTTGCGTTCTATGCAGCATTATAGTTTGAAAATATGTGAAGGCATATTCACCAATTAGCCAATGCCCATCATCAGTTTGATTGCTTCCATACTATGAACTTTTGTAATGCATGCAATGGTATGTACACATTCATTAATATTATGGTGTGCAATTGGAATAATCTGACACTAGTTAACATGGCAGCAGTCAGTTTGTAGAGAATGAAGAGAATACAAGAATAGTAAATGTATTTTTTCTGTCTGGTTGTAGTCAAGTCTATAGCGTAGTGGTTTATTCCGATGCATTCTAAAGCTTACAGCTCCAGGTTCGTATCCTACAGATGTCATCAGCACACCTTGCATTGTATGCAGCATTATATTTTCCAGTTTGCTGCGGTAGTTCCCATACACTTTTTTCAAGCAAATCATGTTCATACAAGCATTCAATGGATTCTGCAGGTTCAAGCCCAGTTGACATCAGCTATTCCCATATAAGAGAAGGCATATTCGCGGCAATAACACGATTCTGCGTTCGCGCCATCGTCTATGTGATATGCTAATTGCTTTTAATGGGCGTTATTTTTGAGCGTTATGCGATCGCATATTCGCGATATAGTGAATTAGCCCCATACTGTTATGCCCAGTATATTGCTTCACGCTGACCTGAAGATCTCCCCTTTTCTGCTGCTGGCACCACTCTGGAGACCGCTAGCTGGGATTAGAGGTGGAGTGCAGTTGATATGACTCCACATGGGACAGGAGCCAGCACTACAGAGGAGGCATCTGCTAATGCAGCTCTTGCTCCCTACTACAGCTCCAACTTTACAAGTGGTCCCTCTGTATTGCACTCTGATGCTCTGGGGTGGTGGGTCAGCAACCCCAGATCATGATCTACCAGTCACCTGGCTGCGATCTACTGGTAGATCATGATCTAAAGGTTGCTGACCCCCACACTATACTTTCATTACATATCAGCTTTTTTGAAGGAAGATGCATTTCATTGTATGTCCATCAGATCTAACCCTCACTTCTATTGGTCAGCATCACACACACACTCATTGGTTATAACAAGAGTTGAGCGAACCCGGACTGTAAAGTTTGGGTCCGTACCGGACATTAGGGTGTCCTTGTCCGAAACGCGAACCCGGACATTTGAGAAAAAGTCTGGGTTTGGGTTCGAGGTTCGGGTATGTTTTAACGCCTTTTGAATAGCTGATGGGCAGCCAATCAACAAGCGTTTCACTGGTTTGCCCTTAGAAGCCATCACAGCCATGCCTACTAATGGCATGGCTGTGATTGGCCAGTACATCATGTGACCTAGCCTCGATATGAGCTGGAGTCACGTAGCGCTGCATGTCACATGCTCTCAGGCTAGTGTAGGGAGAGCATGCTGCCGCCGCTGTGAGGGACATATTACCGTTATAAAATCATCTCATACTGGCATAGGGAGAGATTCCTGCCGCCGCTGTGAGGAATAGATTAGCATTATAAAATCATCTCATACTGGTATGGTGAGAGGTTCCTGCCACTGGTGTGAGGGATAGATTAGCGTTATAAAATCATCTCATACTAGTATAGGGAGAGGTTCCTGCCGCTGGTGTGAGGGATAGATTAGCGTTATAAAATCATCTCATACTAGTATAGGGAGAGGTTCCTGCTGCTGGTGTGAGGGACAGATTACCGTTATAAAATCATCTCATACTAGTATAGGGAGAGATTCCTGCTGCTGGTGTGAGGGACAGATTAGAGTTATAAAATAATCTCATACTGGTATAGGGAGAGCTTCCTGCTGCTGGTGTGAGGGACAGATTACCATTATAAAAGCATCTCATACTGGTATAGGAAAAGGTTCCTGCTGCTGGTGTGAGGGACAGATTACCATTATAAAATAATTTCATACTAGTATAGGGCGAGGTTCCTACTGCTGGTGTGAGGGACAGATTAACGTTATAAAATCATGTCATATTGGTATAGGGATAGGTTCCTGCTGCTGGTGTGAGGGACAGATTACCGTTATAAAATCATCTCATACTAGTATAGGGAGAGGTTCCTGCTGCTGGTGTGAAGGACAGATTAGCGTTGTAAAATCATCTCATACTGGAGTAGGGAAAGGTTCCTGGTGCTGCTGTGAGGGACAGATTATCGTTCTAAAATCATCTCATACTGCTGTAGGGAGAGGTTCCTGGCGGTGCTGTGAGGGACAGATTATCATTGTAATATCATCTCATACTTGAGTAGGGAAAGGTTCCTTGTGGTGCTGTGAGTGACAGATTAGCTATCCAAAATCATCTCATACTGGAGTAGGGAGAGGTTCCTGGCGGTGCTGTGAGGGACCAATTATCATTCTAAAATCATCTCTTACTGGAGTAATGAGAGTTTCTTGGCGGTGCTGTGAGGGACAGATTACCGTTTTAAAATCATCTCATACTGGTGTAGGGAGAGGTTCCTACTGCTGCTGTGAGAGACAAATTACCGTTATAAAATAATCTCATAATGGAGTAGGAAGAGGTTCCTGACAGTGCTGTGAGGGACAAATTATCGTTATAAAATCATCTAATACTGCAGTAGGGAGAGGTTCCTGGCAGTGCTATGAGGGACAGATTAGCGTTCTAAAATCATCTCATACTGGAGTAGGGAGAGGTTCCTGGCTGTGCTGTGAGGGACAAATTATCATTCTAAAATCATCTCATACTGGTGTAGGGAGAGGTTCTTGCTGCTGCTGTGATGGGCAGATTAGCATTTTGTATCAAAAGAAGTTTATTAAGTTTCCAGGAAAGAAAGAAAAGGGTTACAATTGCAACAGTGAAATAGATATGAAGTAAGAAACAGTGGCAATGTCCGGTATACATAAGATCAAAACAGAAAACTTTCGGCTAGCTTTGCATCTGAGTGGGCAATTGATGCATATGTTGTGTTTCTGTGCTGAGATATTAAAGCAGCTGTGCTTATGGCAAACTCTCTGCGCAGAGTTCCATTGGGGAGAGGCCAGCACCGGGGGACGGGGAGTGGTATATGCCATCTCATCCAATGGCGTCAGCCCCCGTCAACCAACAGGACCCGGGTGCCTGAGGTTCGAGGTGGTCGGCCTGCTGAGCTGAGTAGCACTCGGCAGAGTAGTTGGGGCTAAGGATTCAGTCGAGGGTCCGGTGGGTCGACCTTGCTGTCCTGCGGGAGTATGTGGGCAGCAGTTATGGAAAGGTGTCTGAAATAACCGATAGTATTTGGAGGGGTCTTGATGGAGCTGGGGGTATAGTTTGGGTTAACAGGCCAGCTGCTAGCCTCTAGGGGGATCTCAGTGTTGGGTGAGGGGTTGTGCGTGGGGTGGTAGGTGGGGGTGGCCCAAGTAGGTGAGGGGGGAGGGGGGGTCCGGGGTCTAGTGGCGAAATGTCATTCAGGAGTTCACAACGAGGTGGGCTAATGTAGGGCCAGAGGCCCGAACGGGTCATCCCAGGAGGGGCGCAGGCCTCCATCACTCCCTGGGACCCACCCCCCGGGCCCCAGGGCTTTTGTTGGCTGTAGATCCTTGTGTGGGGGTCGCTATCAGGAAGGTATAAAGTGGTTAATTGTCATGGGGGTTAATGGCTTGTGTGTATTCCACTGTGGTCTTAAAGTGTGACCAACAGGCCCAAGTTTTGTTGTATTTGGAGATGGAGTCATGTGAGATGGCGACGAGTTCTTCCATTTCGGCAATTTTGTCTATTCGGAGGAACCATTCTTTGGTTGAAGGGGCTCTAGGTTTTCCCCAAAGGACTGGGATGCATAGCTTGGCGGCATTGAGCATATGCATCGCCAAGGATCTATAGTAACGCTGTCTAGGGAGTGTGTTATGGTATAGTAGATATACTATATCGCCAACATTACTCCTCTCTTCTTCTTTTGGTTGTTGGCCAGGAAGATATGTGGAAAACTTCTGTGGTTACATTGGGGATGATCTTTAGCCCGGAAATGAGTCTCTTGCACGCAGATTATATCTGCTTTCGCTAGTTGTGCTTCTCTCCATATTGAGTATCTTTTGGCCGGGTTATTAAGTCCATTGGCATTGAGGGATAGGAGTTTAATGGTCATTGGGAGAATGAAGGGTTAATCAGCTCCTGTAGCCCAATGCTTATGTGCCATTTAGGACCGTAGAACTCGATATTGCCACAAATAAATCATGTAACAAAAAGTTATAAAACAAAAAATTATAAAAAGAGGACCTCAAACATGGTCCATTAACAGAATAGACTGTTGTAAAGCAATTATTGTGGGCCACTGGATAGTCTGGTTATCCTTGGCCTGGGACTGGATATATGTCTTCTTGAGATATGTTTATCAGGTACCTCCCTTCATCAGTATTTTCTTTGCAGGTCTTTTCCTGGAAACCGTTTGCCATTCTCTTTCGAGGTGAGCCGGAGATTCCATAGATAGTGGAGTTGTAGTGTTTCCTGGGAGTATCCCCCATTTTTGTAGTAGGTTGATGCCTTCATCTAGTTCTGTCACCGAGGAATTGCTGCCATTGTGAGTGATCAGTAAGGTGGCAGGGTACTTCCATTTATGTGGGATTGAATGATTTCTGAGGGCTTTGGTTATTGTCACCAGGTTTTTGCGTCTCAGCATGGTGTGTCTGGACAGGTCTGGAAGCATCTGTAGATTAGCATGTTCTTCCGTTAAGGTATTTGCTCTCCTGAAGGCTGTTAGGATTGCTTCTTTTGACTGATAGAAGTGCATTTTTAGTAGGACATCTCTTGGCATGCCTGCAGCTATAAATGCCGGTTTGGGTAGTCTGTGAATTCTGTCGATCGTCAGTTCTAATGCTGGCATTGAGGGAAGTAGTTTAGTAAAAATGTCTGTGACATAGGATTGCAGTTGTTGTTGTTGAATACTCTCTGGAATTCCCCTTAATTTAATATTGGACCTTCTGGACCTGTCCTCCAGGTCTGCGATTTTAGATTTGAGCCATTCAATGTCATCTGAGTGACTGTCATGAGCATCAACCATTGTATTGAAGGATGTTACATAGCTTTCCATATTCTGTTCAATGGATGATACTCTGTCTCCTATTTCCTGTATATCCCTGGAAAACTGTTTCATACACTCTTTGAGGTCTGTTTGCAATGAGGTTCTCAATGACAGCAGCATGTTTTTGAAAGTGCTATCAGAAATAGGCTGGCCCGTAGTTGGGAACAGGGATATGGGGTCCGCCGTTGCTTCGGCCGTACTCGAGGCCGGGGTTTCATTGCGGCCTAGTTCCATGCCCGCTTCAGGGTCATCCTCGTGCTCCCTGCGGGTTTTGTTTTTGACGGGACTCCTCGTTGAGGGTGATGAGAAGCCAGAGGAATCCCCGCTATCTGGGTTTCCTACCTGTGCGTTAGGAAGAGATTTGCCTCCGACGCTGCTGGAGCTGAAGTGTTGCGTGCGTGTGACTCCGCCATCTTGCTGCGGCCTTCTGCCTGCCGGCTGGAAGAAGCTTGCCAGTTTATGGACTTGGTCTGGTGTTTCTTTTTGCGGGTAATCCCTCCAGACTCCTGATCACTTCTGCAGTCGGTGGGTGATGCTGTGGTGTACGGATGTACCGGATCGTTGCTCTGTCCTGGGTGGCCTTGCGGAGCTCCTTCTTCATGCAGCCATCAGCTCCGCAGGTCGCCACGCCCCCTAATTTACGTTTAATTTTAATGTTTAGCTCTTCCAGTAGGAGGGATCTAAGACGGGTGAGCTCTTTAGGGTCTTCACGTCTAACGTTCTTTTGTGAGTGGACTCCAGATGCCTGATTTGGTCTGTTAGACTTTGTAATTGGGCTAAGCGCTGTTTCTTACGTCTGGCAGCTAGTGCTAGGAATTCACCCCTAATCATACATTTGTGAGCCTCCCACAGGGTGATGGGGTGGATCTCGGGGGAGTTGTTTGTCTGGAAGAAGGAGTCTATGCCTGAGTGTATGTGTGTTAAATTTGGCTGATCTGTCAGTAGTGAGGCATCTAGCCTCCATATGGGCGACCGTTGTGTGAGAGTCGGATGGATAGCTGAATGGATATGGGGTGGTGGTCGGTGAGGTACATAGGCTTAATCGTGGCCTTGCGTAGGAGGTGTAGGTCCAGTTGGGATATAAAGAAATAGCCGATTCTGGAATATCTGTTGTGTGGTGCTGAGAAAAAGGAGTAATCCTTATCTCTCAGATGCAGGGTGCGCCAGGTGTCGTGGAGAAGCAGATCATGGAGCTGTGAGTGGACTTGGCGTAAGGCTTGGTAAGGAATAGAGGAGGCACCCGTGGAGGAATCTAGAATGGGATTAAGGGGGATGTTGAAGTCCCCTCCCAAGATTAACATCCCTGACTGGAATAAGGAGAGGAGAGTTGCGACTTTGCGGAAGAAGGGAACTTGCTGTACGTTTGGGGCGTAGATGTTGGCTAATGTGATCATTTTGCGATCGAGGAGGCCTTTCACGAAAAGATACCGGCCATCTGGGTCTATCAAAGTATCTGTTATGCCTAAGTGGCAGTGTTTCGTGAGTAAGACGGACACTCCTTTTGACTTTGCCATAGGATTCGGGGCATGGAAGGCTGTTGGATAGTATGGACTCTAGAGTTTAGGGATGGAGTCTGTTCTGAAGTGGGTTTTCTGCAAGTATACAATATCTGCTTTATGGGCTCTCATGGAGACCAACATTTTTTGGGGATATTGAGACCCTTAGCGTTCAGAGAGCAGAGTTTTAGGTTTAGTTTGAGGGAAGGGGGTGTGGTTGGGGCCGGCATATTGTCGGTTTAAGGGGGGTATCTCAAATGATGAGGGTAAGCCCAGAAAGGGGACAGGGGGGCAGTGGAGGGGGTTGAGGGTTGGAGTCTCGATAAGGTGAAAAATAAGGAGGTGGTAAGCTTGCTAAGTCGATGCAGGACTATGGTGCTTAGCAGCACTGGTGAGCTGGGGAGGGGGGGGACGTACCGATAATCAAGGTAGACCAGCTACTCGATCAGGGAGTTCCGAGGGGTTTGGTTTCGGTCAGCAATGATCCAGAGGGACCTGCTGTGTGTGGGGCGTGAAGGCACTAGAAGGGGGTATGTTCTAGTCCCGCTACAGAGGGTTGGGAGGCACATGTCAGAGGAGGTGAGAGGTATGGTCCCTGAAGTCCGGGAGTGGTAGAGGATTGAAGAGTTATAGCAGGGGCTGGGAGCCGGATAGAGGCGGCGTAGATTGAGAAAGTCTGGGAGGGTAGGGGGATAAAAAAAGGGGGGTTACCTTATGGTTAGAGGGCGGGTTCGCGCCAGGCAGCTCTAGAGTAGACAAAGTCTGGTCCAGGATAGCATTTAAACACAACAACAATTAACATCTAAACGTAGTAAAATTATGACATATGCTTCACTTAGAGAATATAGAGTCAAATACCAAGTTGTTAGGAGTGATCAGGTACGTGTAGGAAGTCTAGGGGTTTGCATGAACACAGGGTATAAGGAGTTTCCGGGTAGGTAACTTGGTTTTCTTTTTTTTTTTTTTTCTCTTCCCTTTTCTCCCCTCTTTGGGGGCACTTTTGTTCGGGTGTGTGGGTCCAAGATGGCAAAGCATTTTCGGAGCCGAGAATGGGTGTGTCATTGGCCCAAGGTCACCTTAGGCGTGAGTTGGTAGCATTCAAGGTCTCTTAGGTATAACACTAGTGGTAAGCTTTGTAGGAGCTATGAGGTGAGGTAGCAGGGGAAACTTGTTCCCTTTTGATCACGTGGTCGAACAAAACGCATGTCAGCTGCGTGTGTCTATAACTAGGAGGCGTTTAGGGGGTTCAGTAGCATCTTAAATACTACTAGACTTGTGCTAAATGGCAAATGAGGCGAAGAATCATTTAGCTAGAAGAGTAGGACATAATGCTAAGGAGAAGAGTGCGGAAAGTAAGTTATGTTATTAGCTGGGTGAAGTGGTAACTTCAACACTTAAGGTAGGGGGAAGGACAGAACAGAGCCTTGGGTACTCGGAGCAAGGCGGTGCGACCCATGGAAGAGGTGGACAGGCAGAAGGGAAATTTCCAATGGTATGTTATGTTTCTGGCTCTCAGAAGATCCAGTAGAGGGCGCAGGTCTCTCCGGTGTTGAAGCGTTAAGGGAGACAGGTCCTGGAATAGCTTAATTTCAGTTCCTTCGTGTAGAACTTGTCTCCTTTCTCTGGCCCTCTTGAGGATATATTCCTTGAGGGGGAAGTTTACCAAGCAGCAAATGATGTCACATGGTGGGTCAGTGTCTCTGCCCCGGGGGCGCAAGGCCCTGTGTATGTGTTCCATCTCTATCGGTGAATCAGGAAGCCTGTCTAGTAGCCCGTTGAAAATTGATTGGACGCACTAGAGCAGGTTATCAGAGTCCACGTTTTCCATGAGGCACCGCACTCTTATGTTGTGTCTACGACCCATATTATCAAGGTATTCAATGTGCCTATGCATCTCTCTCATCCGGTATGCGTGGTCATCTGTCATTTGTTGTACTTGTGCGATAGCGGCTTCTTGTCTGCCTGTGGAGGATTCTACTTTGTCCAGGCGATCCGCCATGGACTTAATATCTGCACGGAGGTCTGAGATCGCAGCAGACAGAGTATGTTTGATGTCTGCTGCGATTGCCTGCATATCACCCAAGCACAATGGGAGTACGGTGCTGTTGGTGGAGCAGGCTGTGTTAGCGGCAGAGCTGAGTCAGTCACGGTCAGGGCTGCATCCGACTGACCGTGTGGTGGGCTGTGAGGCCTGTAGTGAGGCTTGAGCGCTCCGTTGCTTGGATCTGAACAGCTCAGGGATACCGTGGCTTAGCTGGGTTTCTCCATCTCGTGGGGATCGGGACCTTGTGGCAGATGAGCTCCTGTCATCCTTGCCCATGATGGCGGTATCTCTATCCTCTTTGAGACTTTGTACAATCCTCTGTATGTGGGGACCAGGGGATTAGGTGATCATTCCGACTGGGACCTGGCTTGCCCCTATGCTTTTGTTATGCAGGATATGAAGGTGGGTCTGGGACCCTGCAACCCCCAGTACGGGCTCTGTGGGCCGCCGCAGCAGCGGGTTCAGTTTCTAGTAGAGCAGGTGATCGATAGTACCCGGTCCGTTAACCACTTTAAGACCGAGCCTCTTTTTGGAGTTTGGAGGTTATCAGTTAAAAACAGGTTTTTTTGCTATAAAATTACTTAGAACCCCCAAACATTATATATTTTTTTTTCTAAGACCCTAGAGAATAAAATGGCGGCCATTGCAAAACTTTATGTCACACCGTATTTGCGCAGCGGTCTTAAAAGCGCCAATTTATTTTTAAAAAATTCAGTTTTTTGAGTTAAAAAATAAGACAACAGTAAAGTTAGGTCATTTTTTTTCCGTATTGTGAAAGAAAATGTTATGCCGAGTAAAATGATACCCAACATGTCATGCTTCAAAATTGCGTCCGCTCGCGGAATGGCGACAAACTTTGCAACATAAAAATCTCCATTGGCGACGTTTAAAAAATTCTACAGGTTAGCATTTTTGCGTTACAGAGGAGGTCTAGGGCTAGAATTACTGCTCTCACTCTAACGATCGCGGCGATACCTCACATGTGTGGTTTGCACACCGTTTTCATATGTGGGCGGGACTTACGTATGCGTTCGCTTCTGCGCGCGAGCTCGCAAGGACGGTGCGCTTTAAATTTTTTTTTTTTTTAATTATTTATTTTACTTTTTAATTTTTATTTTTACAACTTTTTAAAAAAAAAAAAAATTTTGATCACTTTTTTCCTATTACAAGAAATGTAAACATTCCTTGTAATAGAAAAAAGCATGCCAGGACCTCCAAAATATGAGATCTGGGGTCAAAAAGACCTCAGATTTCATTTTTAGACTTAAATGCAATAAAAAAAGAAAAAAAAAAAATTTTGAAAAAAGATTGGCAGGGGAAAAAAAAAAATGTCCCCTTTAAGAGCATTGGGCGGAAGCTACTTGTGACGTAGCTTCCGCCCAGCCTTGTTATGGAGCCGGGTGAGCCGCTCACTCGGCACACGGACACTGGGGGGAAAGGACCCGATCATCTCCGCCGCTGCCGGCGGGTCCGGTAAGCGGCGGAGATGACCAGAAAGCGGCGGGAGGGGGGGGGCACCTCTCCCGCCGCTGATAAAAGTGATCTCGCGGCGAATCCACCACTAAGATCACTTTTATCTTGCAGGGAATCGCCTGCAGAAAAAAATGATACCGGGGTTATGGTAGCTATCTGCTACCATAACAACGGTATTCCACTTCAAAGTACCGCCGTCAAACGATGTACGGCGGTCCGGAAGTGGTTAAGCCTGTTTTGGGGGCTGTATTGAGGCAGCTTGGGGAGGTTGGTGACCCAGAGGTGGGTTAGGTAGGCAGGGGAGTAGCTGGCAGTTGATGCGGTAGCCGAGGGCTTTCCAGTTAGGCCCGAGCCGCCTAGGCCGCAAAAGCCACGGCCTCAATTTGTGACCGTCGCGGGTGGCGGCCGCAAAACCGGTCGATATGCGGCTCAATCTGGAGTTGGTATAGTGGGGAATCTGGATGTGGCGACCAGGATTGCCATTTACTTGTCCCGGGGACGGATTCCTATGGATTCTCTTGTGATGTCCGCGGATCCACCTAGCCCGCAAAAGCCACGGCCTCAATTTGTGGACGTTGCGGGTGGCGGCCGCCAACCCGGTCAATACGCGGCTCAATCTGGAGCAGGTGTAGTGGAGAAGCTGGATGTGGTGACCAGGATTGCCACTTACTTGACCCGAGGATGGATTCCTGTGGATGCTCCTGTGATGTCCGCGGAGCTCTCAGGAACAGGTCCGTGCTTCAGCGCGGCCCGACACGCCCCCCAGGTTAGCATTTTAAAATCATCTCATATTGGAGTAGGATCAGGTTCCTGGTGGTGCTGTGAGGGACAGATTAATGTTCTAAAATCATCTCATACTGGAGTAGGGAGAGGTTCCTGGTGGTGTTATGAGGGACAGATTATCGTTCTAAAATCATCTCATACTGGAGTAGGTAGAGGTTCCTGACGGTGCTGTGAGGGACAGATTATCATTCAAAAATCTTCTCATACTTGAGTAGGGGGAGGTTCATTGTGGTGCTGTGAGTGACAGATTAGCTATCCAAAATCATCTCTTACTGGAGTAGGGCGAGATTCCTCGCGGTGCTGTGAGGGACACATTATCGTTCTAAAATCATCTCATACTGGTGTAGGGAGAGGTTCCTAATGCTGCTGTTACGTACAGATTATCGTTCTAAAATCATCTCATAATGGAGTAGGGAGAGGTTCCTGGAGGTACTGTGAGGTACAGAGTAGCATTTTAAAATCATCTAGGGGGCGTGGCCAACAGAGCACGAAGGTGGACGTCTCTCAGAGGAGCTCTGAGGTGAATCGACAAAAACCTAGGGAATCCTCCGAAATTACAGTCTGGTGCGACTCCATACCGTATAGGTATTGTATACACAACCCAACGAACCTACAAACCTAACATTAGGGGACATAACCTCTGGAATCCGGCCTTGGTACGGACATATCGCCTCGCCTCAGACCCGTGCAGGCAGCCATATTGGCAGGCCGCATCCCACCGCTAATTCCCACCGGCCTTTCAGTTCCTATACCCGGGGGCCACCCGCACCTCATTCCAAGAGGGGGAGACAGCGGGGAGTCCCACGGCCATCACTCAGCCTGAACTAGGCAGAGGACACTGTGGATCCCTGCAACGAGCGGCGCATCACACCGCCCTCTCCACAGGCCATAAAATCAGCAGCCGTGAATCCCCACCACAAAATAGGAACCGAAACAGATTACCAATAGACCTCCTGACGGTCAGCGGTCATCCCGCGGGGCTCCGCGAGGAAAAATTCATAGGACCGGCCATCGCGCATCTACGCGAGCCCGCGGCTTCACAACGGCCTAGTGCACTAGGCCCGGCGGCCATCTTGGGACTCCCTAGGAGCACTAAAACAGGAGGAAAACAACACCCTCATTACAGGCATTTACGAACATCCTCAGGAGGGGGATTAAGGAAAGCCAGTGAGGTGTCCAGGAGGTGTCCGAAGCAATAGAGGGGATACAAGGCCCAGGAACAGAAGAATAGCGGCGGCCATATTGGGACTCCATAACCATATCCCATTGACAATAGCATAAAACTAACAGGAAAGGCTGGGATTCCTTACTGGTTCATATTAAAATACAATACTAACCACTGTCTCTAGTGAAGGACACGAGACCTATACTGGGGGACACGCCAGGCGCACAACATATGTGAACCACGCACCAACCCTATAAGATGACCACCTAGAACGACTCGCTAGCAGCGAGGGGAAGCACTACATCGACTGCAGCCCGCCAAACACCAGTTCCTCCACTGACATCACGAATATGTCCAGAAAGAGGGTAGGAGAATATAAAACACAAAAACTGACATCATTATTTTTTAAACCGGCCCCCCCAAACAACAAGGACCAAAAAGGCAAACAAAACAGCGAAGCCTACACAGACTTACCGGATGAATTCCCTGACGAATCTCCTACGCTGACAAGCCCACCCTCCCCCACACACCTAGCAGGGGAAAACCCTATAACGGGTAGTCCAGCCAAAGCCAGAATGCGCATAGACGCAGCAGCACCTGCAACACGAACAAGAGATCCCACAGCAGAAGCGCTAGGCGACAACGCCATACTGAGCTCCTCCATGGCAGCTTTCCCAACCACCGGTCAACCGGTATTAGACACCACCCTCAAAGATATGCTCATGTCCCTCCAAACTTCACTGATGAACGACCTGATCTCTTCTGTCCAGCAAGTAGTCACTTCAAACCTCCCTGTACTCGTATAGAAACTCTCACCACAGATTATGGCCAACTGGCCACCAACCCTTTCGACGGTACCTCCTCGAGTCATA
>BLSH010271582.1:345717-360143 GCA_018402905.1 Glandirana rugosa | reverse complement strand
ATGAGGTCATACTCTACTAAAATCTTGAAATTAGACAGGGAGGTTCCTTGTGGTGCTGTGAGTGACAGATTAGCTATCCAAAATCATCTCTTAATGATGTAGTGAGAGGTTCCTGGCGGTGCTGTGAGGGGCAGATTATCATTCTAAAATCATCTCATACTGGAGCAGGGAGAGGTTCCTGGCGGTGCTGTGAGGGACAGATTAAAGTTCTAAAATCATCTCATACTGGAGTAGGGAGAGGTTCCTGGTGGTGCTGTGAGGGACAGATTAAAATTCTAAAATCATCTCATACTGGTGTAGGGATAGGTTCCTGCTGCTGCTGTGTGGGACAGAGTAGCATTGTAAAATCATCCCCTACTGGAGTAGGGAGAGGTTCCTGGCGGTGCTGTGAAGGACTGATTAGCTTTCTAAAATCATCTCATACTGCAGTAGGGAGAGGTTCCTGGTGCTTCTGTGAGGACAGATTATCATTCTAAAATCATCTCATACTGGTGTAGAGAGAGGTTCCTGGCTGTGCTGTGAGGGACAGATTAGTGTTCTAAAATTATCTCATACTGGAGTAGAGAGAGTTTCTTGGCGGTGCTGTGAGGGAAATATTATTGTTCTAAAATCATCTCATACTGGTATAGAGAGAGGTTCCTGGCTGTGCTGTGAGGGACAGATTAGTGTTCTAAAATTATCTCATACTGGAGTAGAGAGAGGTTCTTGGCGGTGCTGTGAGGGAAATATTATTGTTCTAAAATCATCTCATACTGGAATAGGGAGAGGTTCCTGGCAGTGCTGTGAGTGACAGATTAGCATCCTAAAATCTTCTCATACTGGATTAGGGAGAGGTTCCTGGCGGTGCTATGAGGGACAGTTTAGAGTTCTAAAATCATCTCATACTGGTGTAGGGAGAGGTTCCTGCTGCTGCTGTGAGGGACAGATTAACGTTCTAAAATCATCTCATACTGGAGTAGGGAGAGGTTCCTGGTGGTGCTGTGAGGGACAGATTAAAGTTCTAAAATCATCTCATACTGGAGTAGGGATAGGTTCCTGCTGCTGCTGTGTGGGACAGAGTAGCATTGTAAAATCATCCCCTACTGGAGTAGGGAGAGGTTCCTGGCGGTGCTGTGAAGGACTGATTAGTTTTCTAAAATCATCTCATACTGGAGTAGGGAGAGGTTCCTGGTGCTTCTGTGAGGACAGATTATCATTCTAAAATCATCTCATACTGGTGTAGAGAGAGGTTCCTGGCTGTGCTGTGAGGGACAGATTAGTGTTCTAAAATTATCTCATACTGGAGTAGAGAGAGGTTCTTGGCAGTGCTGTGAGGGAAATATTATTGTTCTAAAATCATCTCATACTGGAGTAGGGAGACGTTCCTGGCGGTGCTGTGAGTGACAGATTAGCATCCTAAAATCTTCTCATACTGGAGTAGGGAGAGGTTCCTGGCGGTGCTGTGAGGGACAGTTTAGAGTTCTAAAATCATCTCATACTGGTGTAGGGAGAGGTTCCTGGCGGTGCTGTGAGGAACAGTTTAGAGTTCTAAAATCATCTCATACTGGTGTAGGGAGAGGTTCCTGCTGCTGCTGTGAGGGACAGATTAACGTTCTAAAATCATCTCATACTGGAGTAGGGAGAGGTTCCTGGTGGTGCTGTGAGGGATAGATTATCATTCTAAAATCATCTCATACTGGAGTAGGGAGAGGTTCCTGACGGTTTTGTGAGGAAAATATAATCGTTCTAAAATCATCTCATACTATAGTAGGGAGAGTATCCTGGCGGTGCTTTCAGGGACAGATTAGCGTTCTAAAATCATCTCATACTCGTGTGGGGAGAGGTTCCTACTGCTGCTGTGAAGGACTGATTAGCTTTCTAATATCATCTCATACTGGAATATGTAGAGGTTTCTGGCATTGGTGTGAGTGACAGATTATTGTTCTTAAAATTATCTCATACTGGAATAGGGAGAGGTTCTTGGTGCTGCTGTGAGGGACAGATTATCGTTCTAAAATCATCTCATACTGGAGTAGTGAGAGGTTCCTGGCGGTGCTCTGAGGGACAGATTAGCTATTCAATATCATCTCATACTGGGGTAAGGAGAGGTTCCTGGCGGTGCTGTGATGGATCGATTATCATTCTAAAATCATCTCATAGTGGAGTAGGGAGAGGTTCCTGCGGTGCTGTGAGTGACAGATTAGGATCCTAAAATCTTCTCATACTGGAGTAGGGAGAGGTTACTGGCGGTGCTGTGAGGGACATATTAGATTTCTAAAATCATCTCATACTGGTGAAGGGAGAGGTTCCTGCTGCTGCTGTGAGGGACAGATTAACGTTCTAAAATCATCTCATACTGGAGTAGGGAGAGGTTCCTGGTGGTGCTGTGAGGGACAGATTATCATTCTAAAATCATCTCATACTGGAGTAGGTAGAGGTTCCCGGCAGTGCTGTGAGGGACAGATTATCGTTCAAAAATCATCTCATACTTGAGTAGGGAGAGGTTCCTTATGGTACTGTGAGCAAAAGATTAGCTATCCAAAATCATCTCATACTGGAGTAGGGAGAGGTTCCTGGCGGTTTTGTGATGAACATATAATCGTTCTAAAATCATCTCATACTGTAGTAGGGAGAGTATCCTGGCGGTGCTGTGAGGGACAGATTAGCGTTCTAAAATCATCTCATACTGGTGTGGGGAGAGGTTCCTACTGCTGCTGTTAAGGACTGATTAGCTTTCTAAAATCATCTCATACTGGAGTATGTAGAGGTTTCTGGCATTGGTGTGAGTGACAGATTTTCGTTCTAAAATCATCTCATACTGGAATAGGGAGATGTTCTTGGTGCTGCTGTGAGGGACAGATTATCGTTCTAAAATCATCTCATACTGGAGTAGGGAGAGGTTCCTGGCGGTGCTGTGAGGGACAGATTAGCTATCCAAAATCATCTCATACTGGAGTAAGGAGAGGTTCCTGGCGGTGCTGTGAGGGATCGATTATCATTCTAAAATCATCTCATAGTGGAGTAGGGAGAGGTTCCTGGCGGTTCTGTGAGTAACAGATTATCGTTCTAAAATCATCTCATACTGGAATAGGGAGAGTTTCCTGGTGGTGCTGTGAGGGACAGATTAGCGTTCTAAAATCATCTCATACTGATGTAAGGAGAGGTTCCTACTGCTGCTGTGAAGGACAGATCATCTGTCACGCACCTGGTAGTGGAGTCTGTCTTGTGCAGGGAGCAACCACTCTTACAGCCCTGGTTCGGGGACCCCTGGTAGAGCAGATAGGAGGTTCGGGAGCACAGGGGGGCACGAGGGTCGGACAGGATCACTAGTGATGGTGTGAAGGGTCCAGTTGCGGCTCGTGCAGTAGTAGAGAGGTGGTGCAGGCTGAGGTCGTCAACTGGCTGGCAAAGTGGTACAAGTGGAGTAGGCAGAGGGGTCGTCAGGTGCAGGCAAGGTCGTCAACAGGCAGGCAGGTAAAGTACACAAGGATCAGGCAGGAGAATGGTCATGGGCAAGCTGGGGGTCGGTGCAGGCGGAGATCAATCAACGTCAGAAACAAGCCGGGTCACAGGAACAGGAAATCAGGATATGGACTACTCAGGAACACTCACACACTGTAGAACGAACAGCACTGGCTAAAGGAAGCAGGAAGTTCAAATAGAGCTGCTCCTTCCAGGAGCTAGATGAAACAACAATCAAATGCAATTAACCCTCAGCACAGTCTTCTAACATTACCCCCCCACAAGGGGCAGCCTCCGGATGCCCAAACGGACACTTCTTTCTTGGCGGTTCGTTTTGAAAGCTTGGATTAAGTCTGCGGAGTGGATGTTTGACTCTGGTTGCCAGGAGTTTTCCTCTGGGCCCTATCCCTTCCATTTCACCAAATATTGGGTTACACTATCCGTCTCCCAGAAGTCCAGGATGGCCTCGACCTCAAACTCCTCCTCTCCATTTACTAGAACTGGATCTGGTGGAGCCTTCTTCCATCCCGGGAGTGGGTCTGGAGGGACTGGCTTCAGCATGGATATGTGGAAGACTGGGTGAACATGTAATGATGAGGGTAGGACCAGTTCGTAAGCCACCCTATTGATCCTTTTCTTCATCGGGAAAGGGCCAATAAATCTAGGACCTAACTTCCTTGATGGGCAAGCCAGTTTCAAGTTCCTAGTGGCCAACCAGACCATATTACCCGATTGGAGTTCCTGCTCACCCCGTCTTTTCTTATCAAAGGCTCCCTTACTGAGTTCCGTGGTTTTGGCAAGCGTATCCCAGAGGAGCTGGTGGTTCCTTTCAAAGAATTCTAGGGTTTCCTGAACCGCTGGTACTGTACTCTCAGGGACAAAACCGGGAAGGAAAGTCGGATGGAAGCCGTAGTACGCCCAGAATGGAGACTGTTTGGTGGCCGAGTGAACCCTGTTGTTGAAGGCGAACTCGGCCAGTGGTAGTAGAGAGACTCAGTCGTCCTGAGAGAATGAGGAAAAACATTGAAGATATTGCTCCAGGGTCTGGTTCTTTCTCTCAGTTTGGCAATTGGTCTGGGGATGGTAGGCCGAGGAGAAGAACAGTTCAGTCTCCAATGCAGAACACAGGGCCTTCCAGAACCTGGAGGTAAACTGGACCCCGCGATCTGACACAATATTGAGCGGTACTCCATGAAGTCGGATAATTTCCCGAACAAAGATTTCTGCCGTTTCTGCGGCGGTAGGTGTGCCTTTCATAGGCAAAAAATGGGCCATTTTGGTCATGCGGCCTACGACCACAAATATGGTGGTGTAACCCTTGGATGGAGGTAGCTCGACAATAAAGTCCATCGCTATCCGGGTCCAGGGGCGTTCAGGCACCGGGAGTGGATTCAAGAGACTCCAAGTTTTGGCCTTGTCAGTCTTGTTTTGGGCGCATATAGCGAATGTGTTGGTGTCCTTCTTGCAGTCCTCTTCGGCAAGAGGCCACCAAAAGGAGCATGGAAGCAGTTCAAATGTTTTACGAGCTCCAAAATGCCCCCCAATTTGTGGTCATGGCACAATCCTAGGATAGCAGGACGTTGCTCTACCGGGACAAAGATCCGGTGACCGGACCACCATAGACCGTCTTTGACCAGCAGCCTGGGATCCGAGGGGCCAGTTGAGCCAGCAAGAGATCGTCTGATCTGTGACAGCAGATCTTCTTGAGTGAGCAGGAAGTTCCTAGAAGGGAGAATTGTGTCCGGAGGGGAACAGTTGATGGGATCACAGAACATTCGGGAGAGGGCATCCGGCTTGATGTTTTTTTGACCCTGGCCGGTAGGTCAAGTGAAACAGAAATCATGAAAAGAAAAGAGCCCAGCGGGCCTGGCGGGGTTTTAACCTCTTGGCAGTTCTTAAATACTCCAGGTTCTTGTGATCTGTGTATATCAGGATGGGGTGAGTGGCCCCTTTGAGTAGGTACCACCATTCTTCAAGTGCTGCTTTAATTGCCAGGAGTTCTCTATCCCCCACGTCGTAGTTCCTCTCCAGTGCAGATAGCTTACAGGAGAAAAACGCGACAGGATGGAGCAAGGCCTTGGATCCTTGTCTCTGGGAGAGAACTGCCCTGACCGCGGTTTCCGAGGCGTCCACCTCTAGCACATAGGGCAAAGCTGGTTCAGGGTGCTTCTGGATGGGCGCTGTGGTAAATAAACCCTTTAGGGTCTGAAAGGCCGCTTCAGCCTCTGGAGACCACTGGAAATGGATGTTCTGTTTCGAGAGTTGCGTGATAGGAGTGATGATGGCAGAGAACCCCTTTATAAATTTCCTGTAAAAATTTGCAAAGCCCACGAAACGTTGAACCCCTTTCCTGTCCGTGGGTGCCGGCCAATCCAGAATAGTAGAGACCTTCTGTGGGTCCATTGTGATACCGGTCACAGAGATGACTAGACCAAGGAACTGAATGCTTGATTGGTCAAAGGCACATTTTTCAGCCTTGGCATATAGCCCATGCTGCCGGAGGCGGCCCAGGACCTTGGCTACATGCTCATGGTGCTTCTCCAGGGATGAGGAAAAAATCAAAATATCATCTAGGTAGATGATCACAAACAGGTCTAGGTAGTCCCTGAACACATCGTTCACAAAGTGTTGGAAAGTTGCGGGGCGTTACATAGGCCAAAGGGCATGACCAGGTACTCGTAGTGCCTGAAGCGAGTACGGAAGGCGGTCTTCCATTCATTGCCTTCCCGGATGCAAACTAGTTTGTACGCCCCCCGCAAGTCAAGTTTAGTGAAAATGGTGGCGGACCCCAGCCTTTGAAACAGCTCTGGTACCAGGGGTAAGGGGTAACGGTTCTTGACCGTAATCCAGTTGAGCTCCCGGTAGTCGATGCAGGGGCGTAAGGAGTGGTCCTTTTTCTCCACAAAGAATATGCCAGCCCCTGCAAGGGACGTGGAAGGTCGGATGAAACCCCTTTCCAGATTCTCATCCAGATAGGCCTTGAGGGCCGCCAACTCAAGTTCTGATAGAGGGTAAATCCTCCCAAAGGGCACTTCTGTTCCTGGCAGGAACTCTATAGGGCAGTCATATGGACAGTGAGGGGGAAGTTTCTCAGCCCTTTTACTAATGAACACATCCAAATAACTGTGGTAAGCTGCAGGGACCGACTGGCGGGTTTCAGGATCAGAGTCCGCGTCCAGACAGCCCAGGAGGGGTGTAATAACTTCAACCCGTTTTAGGCAGTGCTGCTGGCAGTACTGAGATTGGAACCTAATAGTCCTGAGGGTCCAATCTATAGAGGGGCTATGCGCCCGGAGCCAGGGCACCCCAAGATGATTGGGCACAAAGGAGACGCTATTATGTCAAGAAGGAGGAGCTCCTGATGGCCGTCAGCCATGGTAGCAGGTAGAGGAGCAGATGCGTGGGTGACCGTGTCAGACTTAATGGGGGATCCATCTGCCAAACGGATGACAAGTTGGGTTTTCGGCAGGAGAGGGATTTGATGAAGGGCTGCAAAGGTTTTGTCCATAAAGCAGCTACATGCTCCTGAGTCAATGATGGCTGGGACTTGCAAAGTCCCTCTAGGAAGCTGCAGGGAGAGAAGGACCATGAGGTGGGATACTGGGTTCAGTAGCAGGGGTGAGTCACTGGTAGCGACTTGAGGGCGCTTACAGCGCTTGGCGGGACAGAATCTCACCCTGTGTCTGGGTTCTCCGCAGTAAAGACACAGGTTCAGGGAGGACCTCCGTTGTCTCGCTTCCGGGGTGAGAGAAGGGCGCAGGAGCCCTAGCTGGATGGGTTCCAAGGTATCCAGAGGAGAGGGGGAGGAGGTTGCAGAGGTGAAGGGAGTCGGTCTGGGGTAGCTAGGAACCCGAGCTAGCATCCAGATGGAGCGCGGGGATCCTGGGGTTCTTTCGGCTTGACGCTCCCTAAGGCGCCGGTCAATCCAGATGGCCACATTGATGAGTGTCTCCAGGGTTGAGGGTACCCCCACACAGGCCAATTCATCCTTGAGGGATTCAGATAGACCTAAACGGAAGCGGTGGCAGAGGGCGGCATCGTTCCATGCCGTATCGGCGCTCCACCGCCTGAATTCCACCACGTAGTCCTCAGCGGAGTGGCAACCCTGCTGGAGGGTATGTAATGCAGCCTGGGGCTCTTCCTGTAGCAGGAATATAACAAGTCCGACCTTCGTAGCTTCCAGCGAGAAAATACGAGGCTGAAGGCCTATATATATAGTTCACAAGCGTTGCGGAAGCCCAGGAACTTCCGGCGGTCCCCAGAAAACTTATCTGGCAGGGGGACTTTGGGTTTGGATGGTAAGGCCAAAATGGTGTGACCTGCGGCCTGACCACTCCCAACAGCTGCAGTTATGGAGAGTTCCTGAACCCATTCTTCCAGCCGGGTATAGCCCTCCTGCAGAGTCTTGACCGCCTGTGTAAGGCCGCCCAGATGTACACAAAGTTCATCCCTAGCAGAGGGTGCTCCCTGCGCAGACTCAGACATGGCTGTTCGTTGCTGTCACGCACCTGGTGGTGGAGTGTGTCTTGTGCAGGGAGCAACCACTCTTACGGCCCTGGTTCGGGAACCCCTGGTAGAGCAGACAGGAGGTTCGGGAGCACAGGGGGGGCACGAGGGTCGGACAGGATCACTAGTGATGGTGTGAAGGGTCCAGTTGCGGCTCGTGCAGTAGTAGAGAAGTGGTGCAGGCTGAGGTCATCAACTGGCTGGCAAAGCAGTACAAGTGGAGTAGGCAGAGGGGTCGTCAGGTGCAGGCAAGGTCATCAACAGGCAGGCAGGTAAAGTACACAAGGATCAGGCAGGAGAACGGTCGTGGGCAAGCTGGGGGTCGGTGCAGGTGGAGATCAATCAACGTCAGAAACAAGCCGGGTCAAAGGAACAGGAAATCAGGATACGGACTACTCAGGAACACTCACACGCAGTAGAACGAACAGCACTGGCTAAAGGAAGCAGGAAGTTCAAATAGAGCTGCTCCTTCCAGGAGCTAGATAAAACAACAATCAAATGCAATTAACCCTCAGGACAGTCTTCTAACATTTTCGTTCTAAAATCATCTCATAATGGAGTAGGGAGAGGTTCCTGGCGGTGCTGTGAGGGACAGATTAGCATTTTAAAATCATCTAATGCTGGAGTAGGGAGAGGTTCCTGTGGTGCTGTGAGTGACAGATTAGCATCCTAAAATCATCTCATACTGGAGTAGGGAGAGGTTCCTGACAGTGCTGTGAGGGACAGATTAGCGTTCTAAAATCATCTCATACAGGTGCAGGTAGAGATTCCTGCTGCTGCTGTGAGGGACAGCTTAGCATTCTAAAATCATCTCATACTGGAGTAGGGAGAGGTTCCTGGCGGTGCTGTGAAGGACTGATTAGCTTTCTAAAATCATCTCATACTGGAGTAGGGAGAGGTTTCTGGCATTGGTGTGAGGGACAGATTATTGTTCTAAAATCATCTCATACTGGAGTAGGGAGAGGTTCCTGGTTCTGCTGTGAGGGACAGATTATCATTTTAAATCATCTCATACTGGTGTAGGGAGAGGTTCCTGGTGGTGTTTTGAGGGACAGATTAGCGTTCTAAAATCATCTCATACTGGAGCAGAGAGAGGTTCCTGGCGGTGCTGTGAGGGACAGATTATCGTTCAAAAATCATCTCATACTTGAGTAGGGAGAGGTTCCTTGTGGTGCTGTGAGTGACAGATTAGCTATCCAAAATCATCTCATACTGGAGTAGGGAGAGGTTCCTGGCGGTGCTGTGAGGGACAGATTAGTGTTCTAAAATCATCTCATACTGGAGTAGGGAGAGGTTCCTGGCGGTGCTGTGATGGACAGATTATCGTTCAAAAATCATCTCATACTGGAGTAGGGAGAGGTTTCTGGCATTGGTGTGAGGGACAGATTATCGTTCTAAAATCATCTCATACTGGTGTAGGGATAGGTTCCTGCTGCTGCTATGTGGGACAGATTAGCATTCGAAAATCATCTCATACTGGAGTAGGGAGAGGTTTCTGGCATTGGTGTGAGGGACAGAATATCGTTCTAAAATCATCTCATACTGGAGTAGGGAGAGGTTCCTGGTTCTGCTGTGAGGGACAGATTAGCTATCCAAAATCATCTCATACTGGAGTAGGGAGAGGTTCCTGGCGGTGCTGTGAGGGACAGATTAGTGTTCTAAAATCATCTCATACTGGTGTAGGGATAGGTTCCTGCTGCTGCTGTGTGGGACAGATTAGCATTCTAAAATCATCTCATACTGGAGTAGGGAGAGGTTCCTGGCGGTGCTGTGAAGGACTTGTTAGCTTTCTAAAATCATCTCATACTGGAGTAGGGAGAGGTTTCTGGCATTGGTGTGAGGGACAGATTATCATTCTAAAATCATCTCATAATGGATTAGGGAGAGGTTCCTGGTGCTTCTGTGAGGGACAGATTATCGTTCTAAAATCATCTCATACTGGAGTAGGGAGAGGTTCCTGGCGGTGCTGTGAGGGACAGATTAGTGTTCTTTAATCATCTCATACTGGAGTAGGGAGAGGTTCCTGGCGGTGCTGTGAGGGGAAAGATTATCATTATAAAATCATCTTATACTGGAGTAGGAAGAGGTTCCTGGCGGTGCTGTGAAGGACAGATTAGCGTTCTAAAATTATCTCATACTGGAGTAGGGAGAGGTTCCTGGCGGTGCTGTGAGGGACAGATTAGTGTTCTTTAATCATCTCATACTGGAGTAGGGAGAGGTTCCTGGCGGTGCTGTGATGGACAGATTATCGTTCTAAAATCATCTCATACTGGAGTAGGGAGAGGTTTCTGGCATTGGTGTGAGGGACAGAATATCATTCTAAAATCATCTCATACTGGAGTAGGGAGAGGTTCCTGGTTCTGCTGTGAGGGACAGATTATCTTTCTAAAATTATCTCATACTGGAGTAGGGATAGGTTTCTGGCATTGGTGTGAGGGACAGATTATCATTCTAAAATCATCTCATACTGGTGTAGGGATAGGTTCCTGCTGCTGCTATGTGGGACAGATTAGCATTCTAAAATCATCTCATACTGGAGTAGGGAGAGGTTCCTGGCGGTGCTGTGATGGACAGATTATCGTTCTAAAATCATCCCATACTGGAGTAGGGAGAGGTTTTTGGCATTGGTGTGAGGGACAGAATATCGTTCTAAAATCATCTCATACTGGAGTAGGGAGAGGTTCCTGGTTCTGCTGTGAGGGACAGATTATCATTCTAAAATCATCTCATACTGGAGTAGGGAGAGGTTCCTGGCGGTGCTGTGAGGGACAGATTAACATTCTAAAATCATCTCATACTGGAGTAGGGAGAGGTTCCTGGTGGTGCTGTGAGGGACATATTATCGTTCAAAAATCATCTCATACTTGAGTAGGGAGAGGTTCCTTGTGGTGCTGTGAGTGACAGATTAGCTATCCAAAATCATCTCATACTGGAGTAGGGAGAGGTTCCTGGCAGTGCTGTGAGGGACAGATTAGTGTTCTAAAATCATCTCATACTGGTGTAGGGATAGGTTCCTGCTGCTGCTGTGTGGGACAGATTAGCATTCTAAAATCATCTCATACTGGAGTAGGGAGAGGTTCCTGGCGGTGCTGTGATGGACAGATTATCGTTCTAAAATCATCTCATACTGGAGTAGGGAGAGGTTTCTGGCATTGGTGTGAGGGACAGAATATCGTTCTAAAATCATCTCATACTGGAGTAGGGAGAGGTTCCTGGTTCTGCTGTGAGGGACAGATTATCTTTCTAAAATTATCTCATACTGGAGTAGGGAGAGGTTTCTGGCATTGGTGTGAGGGACAGATTATCATTCTAAAATCATCTCATACTGGTGTAGGGATAGGTTCCTGCTGCTGCTATGTGGGACAGATTAGCATTCTAAAATCATCTCATACTGGAGTAGGGAGAGGTTCCTGGCGGTGCTGTGATGGACAGATTATCGTTCTAAAATCATCTCATACTGGAGTAGGGAGAGGTTTTTGGCATTGGTGTGAGGGACAGAATATCGTTCTAAAATCATCTCATACTGGAGTAGGGAGAGGTTCCTGGTTCTGCTGTGAGGGACAGATTATCATTCTAAAATCATCTCATACTGGAGTAGGGAGAGGTTCCTGGCGGTGCTGTGAGTTACAGATTAACATTCTAAAATCATCTCATACTGGAGTAGGGAGAGGTTCCTGGTGGTGCTGTGAGGGACAGATTGTCATTGTAAAATCATCTCATACTTTAGCAGGTAGAGGTTCCTGGCGGTGCTGTGAGGGACAGATTATCGTTCTAAAATCCTCTCATACTTTAGTAGGCAGAGGTTCCTGGTGGTGCTGATGTGTGAAAGATTAGCTATCCAAAATCATCTCATACTGGAGTAGGGAGAGGTTCCTGGTGGTGCTGTAAGGGACCGATTATTGTTTTAAAATCATCTCATACTGGAGTAGGGAGAGGTTCCTGGCGTTTTTGTGAGGAACAGATTAGCTTTCTAAAATCATCTCATACTGGAGTAGGGAAAGTTTCCTGGCGGTGCTGTGAGGGACAGATTAGCGTTCTAAAGTCATCTCATACTGGGGTAGGGAGAGGTTCCTACTGCTGATGTGAGGGACAGATTAGCATTCTAAAATCATCCCATACTAGAGTAGGGAGAGGTTCCTGGCGGTGCTGTGAGGGGCAGATTAACTTTCTAAAATCATCTTATACTGGAGTAGGTAGAGGTTCCTGGCGGTGCTGTGAGGGCAGATTAGCATTTTAAAATCATCTAATACTGGAGTAGAGAGAGGTTCCTGCGGTGCTGTGAGTGACAGATTAGCGTCCTAAAATCATCTCATATGGGAGTAGGGAGAGGTTCCAGGCAGTGCTGTGAGGGACATATTAGAGTTCCAAAATCATCTCATACTGGTGTAGGGAGAGGTTCCTGCTGCTGCTGTGTGGGACAGCTTAGCATTCTAAAATCATGTCATACTGGAGTAGGGAGAGGTTGCTGGCGGTGCTATGAAGGACTGATTAGCTTTCTCAAATCATCTCATACTGGAGTAGGGAGAAGTTTCTGGCATTGGTGTGAGGGACAGATTATCGTTCTAAATTCATCTCATAATGGAGTAGGGAGAGGTTCCTGGTGCTGCTGTGAGGGACAGATTATCGTTCTAAAATCATTTAATACTGATGTAAGGAGAGGTTCCTGGTGGTGCTGTGAGGGACAGATTAGCGTTCTAAAATCATCTCATACTGGAGTAGAGAGAGGTTCTTCGCGGTGCTGTGAGGGAAATATTAGTGTTCTAAAATCATCTCATACTGGAGTAGGGAGATGTACCTGGCGATGCTGTGAAGGACAGATTAGTGTTCTAAAATCATCTCATACTGGAGTAGGGAAAGGTTCCTGGCGGTGCTGTGAGGAACAGATTAGCGTTCTAAAATCATCTCATACTGGAGTAGGGAGAGGTTCCTGGCGGTGCTGTGATGGACAGATTATCGTTCTAAAATCATCTCATACTGGAGTAAGGAGAGACTCCTGGAGGTGCTATGAGTGACAGATTAGCATTCTAAAATCATCTCATACTGGAGTAGGGAGAGGTTTTTGGCATTGGTGCGAGGGACAGATTATCGTTCTAAAATCATCTCATACTTGAGTAGGGAGAGGTTCCTTGTGGTGCTGTGAGTGACAGATTAGCTATCCAAAATCATCTCATACTGGAGTAGGGAGAGGTTCCTGGCGGTGCTGTGAGGGACAGATTAGTGTTCTAAAATCATCTCATACTGGTGTAGGGATAGGTTCCTGCTGCTGCTGTGTGGGACAGATTAGCATTCTAAAATCATCTCATACTGGAGTAGGGAGAGGTTCCTGGTGGTGCTGTGAGGGACAGATTAGTGTTCTAAAATCATCTCATACTGGTGTAGGGATAGGTTCCTGCTGCTGCTGTGTGGGACAGATTATCATTCTAAAATCATCTCATAATGGATTAGGGAGAGGTTCCTGGTGCTACTGTGAGGGACAGATTATCGTTCTAAAATCATCTCATACTGGAGTAGGGAGAGGTTCCTGGCGGTGCTGTGAGGGACAGATTAGTGTTCTTTAATCATCTCATACTGGAGTAGGGAGAGGTTCCTGGCGGCGCTGTGAGGGAAAGATTATCATTATAAAATCATCTCATACTGGAGTAGGAAGAGGTTCCTGGCGGTGCTGTGAAGGACATATTAGCGTTCTAAAATTATCTCATACTGGAGTAGGGAGAGGTTCCTGGCGGTGCTGTGAGGGACAGATTAGTGTTCTAAAATCATCTCATACTGGAGTAGGGAGAGGTTCCTGGCGGTGCTGTGATGGACAGATTATCGTTCAAAAATCATCTCATACTGGAGTAGGGAGAGGTTCCTGGTGGTGCTGTGAGTGCAGATTAGCATTTTAAAATCATCTAATACTGGAGTAGAGAGAGGTTCCTGCGGTGCTGTGAGTGACAGATTAGTGTCCTAAAATCATCTCATATGGGAGTAGGGAGAGGTTCCTGGCAGTGCTGTGAGGGACATATTAGAGTTCTAAAATAATCTCATACTGGTGTAGGGAGAGGTTCCTGCTGCTGCTGTGTGGGACAGCTTAGCATTCTAAAATCATCTCATACTGGAGTAGGGAGAGGTTCCTGGCGGTGCTGTGAAGGACTGATTAGCTTTCTCAAATCATCTCATACTGGAGTAGGGAGAGGTTTCTGGCATTGGTGTGAGGGACAGATTATCGTTCTAAAATCTTCTCATAATGGAGTAGGGAGAGGTTCCTGGTGCTGCTGTGAGGGACAGATTATCGTTCTAAAATCATCTAATACTGATGTAAGGAGAGGTTCCTGGTGGTGCTGTGAGGGACAGATTAGCGTTCTAAAATCATCTGATACTGGAGTAGAGAGAGGTTTCTCGCGGTGCTGTGAGGGAAATATTAGTGTTCTAAAATCATCTCATGGGATGAGGTCATACTCTACTAAAATCTTGTGATTATAAAGGGAGTGTCGTGGCGC
>BLSH010271582.1:324015-336926 GCA_018402905.1 Glandirana rugosa | reverse complement strand
CAAACTAAAAACCCCAATTTTCTGGGCTTATAGCATGGGGGGGGGGGGGGTATTTCACTGGGGAACATGTACCAATGCAAACCTAATTCCAGTAGCAGTGATTTTTTTAGTGCTGACATTTGCAAAGGAGAAAGGTTTTAAAATTTGTGGCAAAGGACTATGGCAGCTGGCATTAAAGGCTTCTTTGTTTAAACAAAAAAGCAGCACACAGACCCCCCCTACCCCCAAGGATTTGTTATGTATTTTGGGGAAACACTTAAAGGGGTCTGTGGGATGTTGTAATTTTCTTTGTAATGTAATTTCTGCAGTAGCACATGCAAGAATGGAAAAAAAATGTGTAAATTTTCCCCCTTCCCCCAAATGCATACCATAACCTTTAAGTCTGGTACGCAAAAAAAAAAAAAAAGTTAGAGGTCCCCCTAACAATTCATAACAGACCCCTAGTCAAAGCATGCAGCTTGGCTGACCAAGAAAGGGAGGGTGATGAGCATGTGCCCCTTTCCTTCTGAACTATACCAAGCCACATACCTTCAACATGGGGATGCCTGCCAGGACAGGAGCCCCTCTGGCTATATAAGTGAATGGGGCCAGTGACATCACTGGTTGTTAAAACCTGTTAAACATCCAGTTAAAAATTATCAGTGCAACCCCCCTGAGGATGCCCACCCAGGACAACCAGGGATGTCACCCAGGACCACTAGGGATGCCCACCATGGATGCTCACCCAGGGCCACCAGGGTTGCCAATCAGTGCCCATTAGAAGTGCCAATCAGTGCCCAGCAGTAATGCCTGCCAGCTCCTCCTCATCAGTGCTGCCTATCAGAACCATCTATCAGTGCCCATCGGTGCCACCCATCAGTGCCACCTATAAGTGCCCATCAGTGCCGCCTACCCGTGCCCATCAGTCTCTATCAGTGCCGCCTATCAATGCCCCTCAGTACTGCACATTAGTGCCTCATCATCAGTGCCACCTCATTAGTGCAACTTCACCAATGCCCATCAGTGCCACCTTAACAGTCCCTGTCAGTGCAGCCTCATCAGCGCCCATCAGTTAAGGAGAAAACATACTTATTTACAAAATGTTATAACAGAAACAAAGAATAACTTTTTTTTTTCAAAATATTCAGTCTTTTTTTATTTGTTTATCAAAAAAAACCCAGTGGTGATCAAATACCACCAAATTGTGGGAACAAAATTATAAAAGTTTTGTTTGGGTGCAGTGTTGCATGACTGCACAATTGTCATTCACAGTGTGACAGCGATGAAAGCTGAAAATTAGCCTGGGCAGGAATGGGGGAAGTGCTCCGTATTGAAGTGGTTAATATTACAAAGAATGTGAATACATAATCAAAATATTATTAGTGTCATAGTGCCACTGACTGCCAAGTCTGAGGCATAGGTTATTTTCACCGATGCTGGGACATTATCTATAGCCACTGGCAAAAATCTCGCCTCCTAAAGTCCTAAAGGATAGTAACCTGGCACTTTGTTTAGAAAGTTTAGAGATTCCTATGCTAAACAAAAAAAAAAGGAATTTTAAACAGCAGATACAGTACCAAAATTCAAAAGCCATTTTAATTCTGTAGTTTAACATGCTCCCCCTTGATCCAGTAAATCCAAAAGAGTCTCTATTCCTATACATAAACCACTCAAATTAACTATCATGGATGAACTAACATATGAACGGGGGAGGGTTCTTAATACTTAAAAGGTTTTTTGAATTGAACATTATTTTAAAGTACCCTGTGACAGCGATCTGCAGTTCAGTTTTTATACATGGTTACGCTAAGCAATCTCAAGCGTCACTTATTGTGGATTGTAATCAGTGAAATCAGAAGTTCAAATGAGTTGTAAAAGTTGCAAAGCGGCCACAGCCAGAGGACCTAACTTGCTCTTTTTATGTTCTATACTTAACAGTACTGAACATTAAGATGTGTGTATTTTTTTTATATTAATAAAAAGAGATTCATATTTCAGTTTCACTATTTTTTGAATTTGAAATTGAATTCAATAAGAAGACAGGGTACAAAGCGCATAGTATACACAGCTTGATGGATACAATTGTACATTCTGCTATGTTACATTTAGAACATGGAACAAATCCACATCAGATTAGTGCATTCTCGGGGGCGTGGCCTGACGCGAGGAGAGGAGGAAGCACAGGACAGAAGCTCCAGACTTCAAAGGCTAAATCCATAGCTATCCTCTATCCAAGGGAACGGTGAGCCATCCAAGACACCTAGCCCAGATCCCCAGCACACCCTGGTACCTATTGGGCAAAAATTAGGAGTTTTTGGACACCCGAGGGAGTAAGAAACGGCTGTGACTTTCAAGCTACATACACCAAGGGCCATCACACATCTGCAGTTTTCCCTCACCTAGGGGGGTTCACAGGGGGTCCATCTTCCATGTGGAGGCATAATCTAAACCCAAAACAGCGGAACTCCCCACGCGATTGGCTGCCGGACCCAAAATTTAGTTCCCGGCTTCAATCGCGGCCTACTCATTCTGTAGCGGTGGCCATCTTGTGGCCTACTCACTCTGCCTTACAGGGAGAAAAAGACAAGAGTGGGAAGACCCCAGACAAGGGACCATTAACCTCAAGAGTGGCAGCACTCCCCTAGCAACTCATCAGTTTACCCAGAAACAGCGGATTTACGGGAAGCCTGCGCCTCGCAAGCTGCCCGAATAGCGGCCATTTTGGTACACCCAGCATACTCCCACTCCATTCCTACTCAGCAGAGTGGGTACCTAGTCCACCCCAAACTATCCTCACGCCCTCAACTAAGTCAGTTCAATAGAGGTGTTCAAGGACTGTCATGTTCATCTAATTGTTGAGCTGCAGCCCGGAAGTGCGGCATCACAATAGGCCCCAGGGCGCCAATTTACAACAGAGGTACCCAAAAGTTTGTAGCCACAAAAATGTTCCGCAGATGAAGGGAGGACCCTCAGCTTCAGAAATTGCCTGGGTTCTTCCCACGGTTGATGAAAGAGACACAACAAGACAATGACATCAGTCAATCTTTGCCAACCAAAGAAGGCCCTATAGCAGCTGCCACTTTCATGTTCCCAGATAACAGAACGGCAGAGATACCAGTCCCAGCTACACCAAAGCTGCAAAGCCCCGCTAAATCTCGCCCACGGTGAGATAGGGACACGGACAATACAGACGAACCATGTATGGAGTTCAGCACTAACACCACACCTGTAGCTGATCAAAACCCAGACCCCATAGCATCATTTCTGACTGCTGGTCAACCAATGTCGGACACCATGATGAAGGACATGCTATTGTCTCTACGTTCATCCTTAAAACTGACATGCTAGCATGCATCAAACAATATACAACGGAAGTCCATGAATTGGGTGAAAGGGTAGGCTAACTAGAAGAAATATGGGCACCTGCGTGGACTCCTTCAGCAACTTAATGGATGCACACGCGACCCACTCAGAAGAAATTGATTGGTTGAAATCCAAAGTAGCTGACCTGGAGGACTGCTCCAGGTGGAATAACCTAAAACTAAGGGGGATTCCCAAGTCATTGCAGCCTGCACAACTGTCCCACTTCTTTAGAGATTTATTCCAAGCAGCTGCTCCAGCACTGACGAACACCGACTTAACAATAGACAGAATACATAGAATTCCCAAACCATCATTTCTCCCGGAAGAGATTCCTAGAGATGTACGTTTGAGGATGCATTATTTTCAGGCCAAGGAGACAATACTTCTTGCCTTCCGCAAAAAGTCACATCTCCCTGAGCGCGCAGTATCCATACAAGTTCTACCGGACCTGAACATTTACTTAGTTCATTTCAGCAACTCATCCATGTTTTCTTTACATGGTTTGACTAATGTTTTTATAGCCCATACACGTGCGATGTCGGTTTCTATCGGCTCGCACATGTGGGACTTATATGAAGGAGGTTTTATCTTTCCATAGCTGGTGGTTGTTCCCGGAGTCCACCCGAGTTAGGGGTTAATCCGAGACTCGCACCAGCTGAGGATTTTTGGTGCTTTTCACACATCGCTGATGAGCAATCAGGGCGTATACATGGTTCACACTTGTTGTGCTTTACATGCATATATTTCCATTCTACTGCTCTCAGTTAGGGGTTATGACTAAGCAGATTCTTTCTCCGTGAAACGCGTCAACCTTGTGTCCACGGTTCGTGTCTTTGTCTGCCAAGATTTACGTTATTTGTGTTGATCCACAATAAACTTCAATTTCTTTCCATGAAGACTGAGTGCGGTCCCATCCTTCACCTACGTATTGCTCTGGATAGCGGACTCCAGACGGGCACCTGTCGAGTTGGGATCAGTTTCCACTACACACTACACAGCGGTTCTGTGCTATCTCTTTGCTAGTTACATTTGCCGTCTTCAGAATCTGCTGTTTGCATGCTCACCTTCATACGTTGGAAGATATGGTCTGCACCATGTTGGTGCACCATTCAAGTTACCTTTGAAATATCCCAAAAGGACATACCTATAAGGTGACCAACATTTTTCTTTATTCATTTTCTACAATTTTGTTGTGAACCCTCTACACAATTGTGCATTTATTTAACAATGGCAGAAGATAGCATGACTGGGTCTGGATTGTCAGCATACAGCCGTGCTCTCAAAACATTAGGAGACAATCCCCTCCCAAATCTCCCTGACTCAGGGCCATGGAAATTCCGTGAGCCAGATCAAATTGGTGTTTCGCAAGTTGGAGAAATGTTTGATTAAAGAGGTCAAAGCTTACTGGGAGAAAACCACCTTAATGGAATATTAATGGAGCGTATCCCCAGAGGTCTCCGGATCAAGAAATTTCCAACTATGGATTTGTTTAATGAGGCATTGACACTGTCGAATTGTTCTGCTGAACTAATGAGGATAATCATTGCCTCTAGAGAGTTGGAATTGGAAAAATTACAAATAGAAATTACCATCTACCAACAGGAGATTCAACAGTTAAGACAATGCCCTATTTGAAGAGCTAGACCGCAAACTCAATAACAAAATTAATAGTATTGAAACAAATACCATAGAGGGAAAGAAAGAGAAATTTTTGCGGGACAAATTAGACTATGACCTGGACATTGTTTACTCTTGGAAACAACCAGACAAAATAGAAACTGCAATACACGGTTCAACAAGAAAAGAGTCCGTTTCTCTGAGCCAGAATCAGATTCGACGGAGGAGACAATTGCTATCACTGCCTTAGATACCTCTGGGGAACTTCCATCAACTTCTAGTGCTCTTCTATGATCAAGCACACCAGTGACACGTCCAAAAAACTAGCAAGTTCCCAAGAAAAAGTTTCAGAAGAAGAAAAAGGGCCCCTCAAGAAAACCAGGAGAGGGGGGAGGAGGCACCGAAGACTCCACTCACAGCCAGTTCTCTCTTAGGTCACAACCACAGAAGAAGTAACCAGCCCAAATGTGATCAATCTCTCCAATAGAACACTTTCAACCAGTGACTTATCTCTTTTGAGCAAGGGTTTGGGTTTTTGCCCAACCACACACTTCGATCCATTCAAAACGATTTTGGATGTGAATCGGTTTGTTAGAAATTTGACTATTCGTAGACACTATTTAGGAGAGACACAGATGGACTACAGTGGTCAAGATGTAGCAGGTAGACGGATGGACAATGTGGAGGACTTATGTGATTTAACGTTTCATGAAAGTTGTGCTCTGGCTGATTTGGAATCTCTGAACAGCGAGAGCATTGAACAACCAAACAGGGAACTACAACAGGGTGGCACCTATCGTGTCCCCCTAAGAGTCCCTCTTCATTTTACCCTGTGCAATCCCGCTGCAAGATGGACATTTTTAAAAAATCCATTGCACGAGAACTTTTTAGTTTAACAGCCAGGTACACACATTCACATTCCCCTCCCAGGGATAATTTGAGCAGGGATGAAAGGCTATAACTAAATAAACTTCTCAGTGACTCCAGTATCATCATCTGCAATGCCGACAAAGGCGGAGCGGTAGTGGTAATGGATTCAGAACAATACAGACTTGAAGCACTTAGACAGCTGAATGACAAACAGACATAGATCGTGTTAAAGGGGAATGCAACCAAAAGATACAGGGGGTTGCTGGCAAATTTGGTCCAGAAAGGTCTGAGAATAGAGGCTTTCACCCCCAAACAGGCTGCAGCCTTAATACCTGAGTGTCCTATCACGCCAATATTTCATCATCTGCCAAAGGTCCATAAGACCACCCGTCCGCCCGTGGGTAGACCCATTGTCTCGGGCATTGGTTCCCTTAACAAAAAATTAGGTGAGTGGCTTGATGGCCAATTACAACCCATTGTGCACCCTCTCCCAGGGTATCTAAGGGACACCAATCACCTGTTGAGGATCATGGAGAAACAGACCTGATCGGCAGACCAAATCTGGGTCTTGTGCGATGTGATTGGTCTCTATTCTTGCATTCCCCACCACCTAGCGGTAGAAGCTGTCACCTTTTGGCTCCGGCATTCCACACACATCTCTACTGAACTACGGGAGTTCATTGTGGTAGTGTTATACTATCTACTTACACATAATTTCTTTCTTTTTGATGGAGTTTTCTACCTCCAGAGGCGTGGAGCAGCCATGGGAGCCAAATTTTCACCATCTGTGGCTAACCTCTACATGGCTTGGTGGGAGCGTGTCCACATCTTTGGAGATAGTAACCCCTGGAGGTCCCAGATCGTCTTGTATTACAGATACATAGACAATCTGATCCTCATATGTCGAGATCCCTTTCCGGTCAATCAATTCTTAGATACACTTAATGGGAATACTTTAAATCTCAAATTCACTGCGGTATCAGACCCACACACGTTGAACTTTTTAGATGTACGATTGTCCGGACACCATAATAGGGTCTTCTGCGATCTTTACAGGAAACCTGCTGCTGGAAACAGTCTACTCCATGCCTCCTCTAGCCATCCCCTCCACACCATCAAGAGCATTCCAGTAGGCCAATTCCTGTGACTTTGACGCATATGCAGTAGTGATACTGCGTTTGAGTCAGAGGCGGGCAAAATTTATAAACGGTTTCTGCAGAGAGAGGTTACCCCAAATGGATGATATCTAGAGCTTATGATCTGGCGAGGGCCAAGAATAGAACCACCTTGTTGACCCCTGTGGGAGACAAAAAAGCCAGACAAAACTACACAGTAGATAGACACACTCCACATGTGACGAGACAGGCTAACTCTAATGCTCCCATAGATACTAAAAGAAGCAATAGACCTTTTTTGGTCTTAAACTACAGTATGGAATTTTCCAACATCAAACACATTATACGTAAACATCTTCCCATCCTCTATGCTGACAATGCCTGTTCCCAGATCTTGGATGCAGGGGTGAATGTGGTAGCCAGACGTGCAGGTACCCTTGGCAATATTCTGTCACCCAGCCTTTTTCAATCTACCAAAATGACACGCCCGTCTCTGACCTGGCTCCACTGTAAGGGTAACTACAATTGTGGAGCACGGCAATGTCCCTGCTGTGCCTATGTGCTTCAGGGTAGAGCCTTTTGCTGTGTAGTGAACAGAAGACAATACCCAATTGACCATTTCTTCAATTGCAATACCAGTTTTGTGATATATCTGATTACTTGTACCCAATGTCCTGCCCAGTATGTGGGGAGGACCACTAGGAGACTTCGGGATAGGTTCAGGGAAAATCTTGCAGACATTAGGACCCTTAAATCCACAAATGTTGCAAAACATTTTAATAATCTACACCAGGGTAATGTCTCCTTTCTGTGTGTGCAGGTGATCGAGCGGGTCTCGTCCAAACCTCGTGTGTGGGGGGGACTTGTTCCGTCTCCTGTGCAGGAGAGAGGTGTTCTGGATTTACAAATTACAGAGTAGAATCCCCGACAGTATGAACTTTGAATGGGATGTATCACACTTCTATGAGAGTTAGGGTCCATCCTTGCTATTATATATCTCTGATTTGTTCTCATGGTATGCCATATATTTGTGATTTGTTATACATTGTGTTTTTGTTTTTGTCCATACTTATGTCTATGGTGTTCTGGGGTTCATTGTAATATGTATTTATCAATAGAGCCATAGAGACTGTATGCTATGGGGTTTTTCCGCCCTCCCTTTTAGTTTTGGGGGGAAAAAATTTGTTTGATTCACTTTTTTCAAGGCACCCTCGGGCAATATGAGGATAGGCGGTCTAAGACATTGATGTAGTTTGTTTCTTTTCCCTTTTTTTCTTTTTTCTTTTCTACAGGGTTACAGTGTAAACTTTTTGGACGGCCACATTTCATAGACCGTTCTTGTTGTTACTTACAAACATTTTTTTTATTATTATACATCAAATTATGTTCTTGACCGCTCTATCCCTCTGCCCGCTATCCCTGTGGGTACACACATGACCATATGCTATACATAAATGACATGGTCTGGTATATTGGAATTTCCACCTTACATCGTATTGGATGTCTTTTTGTTTTGCTTAGTGCCACCAGCTAGTGCTCTGGTCCTTCTACAGCTTTACACGTTTACTTATCTACGTCAGTTTATTACTGTTTATTTCAATTGTGTATAATTGGTTGTATCTAGCAGGTGGGCTATTCACTATATCACAGCACTATGTCTTTACAATTATATATTTTTTCTGGTCTGTGTACACCCACAGGGAGCCTCTTTTACTTCTTTCCCTTACATTTACTTAGTTCATTTCAGCAACTCATCCATGTTTTCTTTACATGGTTTGACTAATGTTTTTATAGCCCATACACATGCGATGTTGGTTTCTATCGGCTCGCACATGTGGGACTTATATGAAGGAAGTTTTATCTTTCCATGGCTGGTGGTTGTTCACCCCAGTTAGGGGTCAATCTGAGACTCGCACCAGGTGAGGATTTTTGGTGCTTTTTCACACATCGCTGATGAGCAATCAGGGCGTATACATGGTTCACACTTGTGCTTTACATACATATATTTCCATTCTACTGCTCTCAGTTAGGGGTTACGACCAGAGTTGAGCAAAACCGAACTGTAAAGTTCGGGTCCGTACCGAACTTTTGGGTGTCCAGGACCCGGACCCGAACCCAGACTTTTCAAAAAAAGTCTGGGTTCGGGTCCGGGGTTCTGATATTTTATTACACGTGTTGAAAAGCTGTCAATGGCAGCCTATCAACAAGTGTTTCACTGGTTTTCCCTAGAAGCCATCACAGCCATGCCTACTAAGGGCAAGGCTGTGATTGGCCAGAGCACCATGTGACCCAGCCTCTATATGGGGCTGGAGTCTCTGTGCTGCATGCCATATGCTCTCAGGATAGTTTAGGGAGAGGATGCTGCTGGCTCTGTGAGGGACAGATTGAAGAACATCTCATCCTGCATTACTGAACGATCTGATTGTGGACTAGGGAGAGATACTAGTACTGGTGCTTTGAGGGACAGATTGCACACCTCATTCTGCTGCAGAGAACGATCTGACTGGACTAGGTAGAGTCTGTTGCTTTAAGGGAAAGATTATTCTTCTAAAATCATCATCAAGTTGTACAGGGAAAGGTTCCAGCTGTTGCTTTAAGGGAAAGATTAGTGTTCTAAAATCATCATTAAGTTGTACAGGGAAAGGTTCCAGCTGTTGCTTTAAGGGAAAGATTAGTGTTCTAAAATCATCTCCAAGTTGTACAGGGAAAAGTTCCAGCTGTTGCTTTAAGGGAAAGATTATTCTTCTAAAATCATCTTCAAAGTGTGTGGGAAAAGGCTATTGCAGGGGCATAGAGCCATATTAGTGTTCTAAAATCATCTTCAAAGTGTGTGGGAAAACCCTGTTTCAGGCGGGTAAAGCCATATTAGTGTTCTGAAATCATCTTCAAATTGTGTGGGAAAACCCTGTTTCAGGCGGGTGAAGCCATATTAGTGTTCTAAAATCATCTTCAAATTGTGTGGGAAAACCCTGTTTCAGGCGGGTGAAGCCATATTAGTGTTCTAAAATATGGCTTCACCATATTTTGCAAAAAAAAAAAAGCGGTAATATAACACCGGTAAAAGGTGCAAAAATTACAGATAGACTTCTTTCACACTGAGGCACTTTACAGGCGCTATTAACCAAAAAAAAAAAAAGTGCATGTAAAGAGCCTCAAAAGTCACCCCAAGCCTGAGTGCTTTCACACTGTTGCGGTCCGCTTGCAGGACGTTACAAAAAGTCCTGCAAGCAGCATCTTTGGAGTGGTGCGATGAGCGGTAATATACCGCTCCTCCACCGCCCCTGCCCATTGAAAACCATGTGCAGTGCTTCCAAAGCTGCTGCACACCACCTCAGAAGCGCAGAGAGTGGGCACTTTTAACCCCATTTTAACCCTTTGAGGGGGGTTCAAAGTGCCCCACTCCCACAGCCTTAGTGCCACTCTAACAGCAGTAAATCCCCACTGTGACTAGCGGGGATTTACAGCTAATGCCCCACTGCCCCCAGTGTGAAAGTGCCCATAAGCTACAGACATTTTTTGGATGTTTTTATTAAAGTCCTATGTGCATGAAGCAGCACAGACATTTATTTTGTACCATATCTTGCACCATGTTTAGCCTAACCCTACATTGACTCATTCCTTCATCAAATGACTCCTTGTTCATGTGGGAATACCATTGTAATGACTAGGGTGTTCAGCTTCTGTGGAGGGGGCAAACCTTTCCAGCTTGCTGCACATTAATATTATTAGCTAGAGACAACCTATCTAATGTTCCTGGGATGAGCTACCAGGCTGGGTGCACACAAGTGGATCAAGATGTCAGCTTGTGTCCAACCAAGGTGCATATACATTGCGTACAAATCTGTTTCTCTGTGTTGAGCCTCTAATTTTGCCAAACATGTATGTCTGTATGTAACTTTACATTTGAGTTTTAGATAAATAAAATATACTGTACCAATAAGCCACCCGGGTGGCATTTGGCCACATTCAAATTTCCTGAAGAGTCCAGACTGCTTCAAGATGTAGACATCATGGCAGGACCCCGGGAAAGCTGCTTGGACACTCATAATCCGCTGCCTGGCGTCACAGACAACTTGGACATTGAGGGTGTGGTACTGTTTTCAGTTCCGATAACCAACTTCACTGATCCTGGGGGCCCTGATTGGCACATGTGTACAATCAATGGCCCCCAGGATTTGTGGCCTTTGAGCACGGTGGTAGAAAGCCACCTTCACATCATTCCACTCATCTTCATTTTGTGGCCAGTGTATAAATTGTGGTACAAGGTCAAGAATGGCATTTATGACCTGCATAAACACCCTGGACACTGTGGGTTGGCTTATGCCCATAATACTTGCAGAAGTGGCTAGGAAAGCTGCCTCGTCCCAAGATATATAAGGTCACCAATAGCCTGACAATGCCTGGCACAGCATGACTGCGTTCTGTCATTGGTGCAATTTTCTCCTGTATGAGGTGGTAGAGGTGCATAATTGCTGGTCTCCTTAAGCGAAACCTGCTCCAGATATCAGAGTCCCGCATGTTTTCCAAAAATGCCCGTGGGGCAAAAAGCCGTGGCTGGCAAAGATGAAACAGAGGTGCCACAACATCCTGGCCTGCTTCTTGATGGGCTGCCTCACAAAAGGCACCCAAAAAAGCTGCCACTGCCAGCATAACATGTTCTTCTCCCTCTGCCATTGCTCTGTGCCAATGGTATTAATACCACTGCCATTTATATATGCTAATGCGCACAAGTGTGCATATAAGCGCATTTGCGCACAAATATGCGCATTGGCATGCAAACATATACTTGTAATGCACACATATATGGCTGTGTGTCTATTGATGCACATATATATGGCTGTGTGTGCATTGATGCATATATATATATATGGCTGTGTGTGCATTGATGCAAATTCAGACATACAATCGGAGCAAACTCACACATCCCTTTTTTTTTTTTACACACGGTCAGAATTGGAGCACAGGGCTGTTTACATCATACAATATGACTCCTGTGTGAGTTTGCACTGCTATATGTTAAATGATTTGGGGCTATTACCTTTGTACGGTCACTCCCCACAGTTCACAGAGCAGTGTGAACTGCAACCAGGAGACAAGCGATGCAGGAACACACAGTGGATTCACAGCGTTCCTGCATTGCTGCAGTGTGAACCGGCCCTAAGGCAGTTTGCTAAGAAATGGTGTCACTGGGATTACAGAAGGTGAACAACAAATGCAGAGGACAGTTTCACACATACAACACTGCATATCCACCAGCTGAATTCATTACCTGCAATTTTCTCCAGCTGTTAAATCTAAAGACTCCACCTAAACACCTGGATAATTGACTTGCTGGTGTGCTAAAGATTAGGTTTTGAGTAGAGTTGAGCGAACACCTGGAAGTTCGGGTTCTGCTGGTCCGTCCGAACTTCGGGACAAAGTCCGGGTCCGGGTCCGGACGGAACCCGAACGATCGCACGGACAACGAACCCCATTGAAATCAATGGGGACCCGAACTTTTAGGCACAAAAATGGCTGTAGGAAAGTCCTGGAAAGCCCCAGAGGGCTGCAAAAGGAAGTAAAATGGGGGTAAGGGTAGGGCAAGTGCCCTACAAAAAAATGGGGACAGGGAAATAACTTTAAATATTTTTAAAAAAATAAAAACTTAAAAAATGCAAAAATGGAGGTGAATGTGGATCATCTTCAAACTGTGTCTGAAAAGTATTAATTAACGGTAGAAGCCATATAACTGTTCTAAAATCATCTTCAAACTAGGGCAAGTGCCCTACAAATAAATGGGGATAGGGAAAATAAATTAAAATCAAATTTAAAAAATGGGAAGGGGGGTGGATGTGGAGTAGGAGTGGGGAAGGGTAAAAAATTTAAACTAAAATTAAATAAAAGGGATAGGGGTAAATAAACATCCCGTGAACGGGATCAAACTTCTACTAAAATCTTGTCAATATACCGAAGATGGCAATTAATTAT
>BLSH010271582.1:290706-317347 GCA_018402905.1 Glandirana rugosa | reverse complement strand
GATCGGTGGATGCTCACGGTTTTTGGTTACTGGTGAAAATCCGAAAGTTTCCCGTGTTCAGAAAGTGAAGTAAAGGACTGTTGGACAGTGTCAAAACTTCGGGTCCTTACGGTCCTATCATGACTGTTACCTTTGTCACACACGTTTTTCTACACTGGATGAAGTTTTGATAAGAGGTGATGTGTTCCTTCCCTTACCTACTAGGTTATTCGTTTCTATGTCACCCCAAATAAATGATATGGCGAGTCCACGTGTAAACGCGTTGACGCGCGTGTAAACGCGTTGACACGCGATATATTGCCGTCTATACGTGTTTATCGACATTTATCGCGTGTATACACAGTTTAAAAGCAGATTACCTTTAAACAATATACCACATATTTTAGCACAATTTAGGGGATCAGATCATGCTCCAAACATTATTTCTATTTGCACAACTCCAGGTCTGCGCTGGAGTACGGAGTTGGCCGTTATCTGTGACCTGGCCAGTATAGTAAATTCAAGTTTGGCCGTTATTTAATGCCAGCCGGTATAGTGAATTCCATATGTGCGCTATTTACAGCTATTTGTGCATATCTGCCGTTATATAGCGCACAGTTGCGCAAATGTGCGCGCAGTTGCGCAAATGTGCACCTGAGCGGTATAGTAAATAAACCCCACTGTATCTTTGCTTATTGGATCATCCATTCCCTTCCTTGTGTAGTGGAGAATAGTTTTGAAGTAGGTCACATCTTTTTGCACACACTGTTTCCATTGTCAGTACTATCCTGGCATTCCTGGGCTTCAAAACTGTGACAGGTTGTCAGGAAATGAAGTGAAAGACTTGTGCCCTTTGAAAGCCTAAAAGTGGTCATTGGTTTTTGGCACTCGTAGGTGGCTAGGCTCCCAAAAAAGTCTCACACATGTGGTATCCACACTCAGAGGAGAAGTAACAGATTGTGTTGGGGTGAAATTCTACATATACTTACGGCATGTGTGAGAAATCTCATTAAAGTGACAAGTTTGTGTAAGGTAAAAGAAAAATATTTTTTTGTCATTTTCCAAAAACTAGTGGTAAAAAATAAAATCCTCCATGCACTGAACATGCCTCTCAGAAACTAGCTTGGGGTGTCTATTTTCCAAAAAGGGGTTATTAAAAGGGGGGGGTGTTTGTACTATCCTGGCATTTCTGGACCTGCAAAACTGTTATAGGTAATGAGGAAGCAATAAGAGGAAATTACAGCCTTTGAAAGCCTGAAGGTTTTTGACCCCCGTACACGGCTAGGCCCCCAAAAAGTCTCACACATGTGGTATCTCCATACTCGGGAGAAGTAGCAAAATGTGTTTTTTGGTGTAATTACATATTCAGTTGTGGGGTGTTTGTACTGCCCTGGCATTTTAACACCTCAGGAAACGTGATAGGCAGTGAAAGCTGCGTGAAGTCCAATATACAGTGCCTTGAAAAAGTATTCGTACCTCTTGAACTTTTCCACATTTTGTAATTGTACAGCCAAAAACATTATTGTATTTTATTGGGATTTTATGTGATAGACCAACACAAAGCGGCACATAATTGTGAAATGTAAGGAAAATGATAAATGGTTTTAAAATTTGTTTATAAATAAATATGTGAAAAGTGTGGTGTGCATTTGTATTCAGCCCCCTTTACTCTGATACCCCTAACTACAATCTAGTGGAACCAATTACCTTCAGAAGTCACCTAATTAGAAACTAGAGTCCACCTGTGTGCAATTTAATCTCAGTATAAATACAGCTGTTTTCTGAAGCCCTCAGTGGTTTGTTAGAGAACCTTAGTGAACAAACAACATCATGAAGGCCAAGGAACACACCAGACAAGTCAGGGATAAAGTTGTGGAGAAGTTTAAAGCACGGTTAGGTTAAAAAAAATTCCAAGCTTAGCTCAGCTTACTCTTACTAGTTGATGCTTCGTAAACCTTGCTTTTTCTGCATTCTATTACGTCATGCGTGGGTTACCACTCTCATTTTATATTTGGGGAGCAATGTCTGTACAAAGAGTATTGATATTGTATGTTTACACAACGTTTTGGTATCACATTAACCTTTCTTGTTATATTGAAATTTTTCAATAAAATATCAGTAAAATAAAAAAAAAATGTTCCAATCTTTGAACACCTCATGGAGCACTGTTCAATCCATCTTTCAAAAAGGGAAAGAGTATGGCACAACTGCAAACCTACCAAGACATGGCCATCCACCATCCCCTGACAGGCCAGGCAGGGAGAGCATTAATCAGAGAAGCAGCCAAGAGGCCCATGGTAACTCTGGAGGAGCTGCAGAGATCCATAGCTGAGATGGGAGAATCTGTCCACAGGACAACTATTAGTCGTGCACTCTACAAATCTGGCCTTTCTGGAAGAATGGAAAGAAAAAAGCCAATGTTGAAAGAAAGCCATAAAAAGTCCCATTTGCAGTGTGAGAGAAGCCATGTGGGGGTCACATCAAACATGTGCAAGAAGGTGCTCTGGTCAGATGAGACCAAAATTGAACATTTTGGTCTAAAAGCAAAACCCTATGTGTGGCGGAAAACTAACACTGCACATCACCCTAAACACACCATGAAACATGGTGGTGGCAGCATCGTGTCATGGGGATGCTTTTCTTCAGCAGGGATGAGGAAGCTGGTCAGAGTTGATAAGAAGTTGGATGAAGTCAAATACAGGGAAAACCTGTTCGAGTCTGCAAAAGACTTGAGACTGGGGGAGAAGTTCAGCTTCTAGCAGGATAACGACCCTAAACATACAGCCAGAGCTACAATAGAATGGTTTAGATCAAAGCATATTCATGTGTTAGAATGGCCCAGATAAAGTCCAGACCTAAATATAATAGAGAATCTGTGACAAGATTTGAAAATTGCTGTTCACAAACGCTCTCCATCCAATCTGACAGAGCTTGAGCTCTGTCAAAACTGTAACTCTCTAGATGTGAAAAACTGATAAAGACATCCCCAAAAAGACTTGCAGCTGTAATTGCAGCAAAAGGTAGTTCTACAAAGTAGTGACCCAGGGCGCTGAATACAAATGCACGCCACACTTTTCACATATTTATTTATAAAAAAATGTGAAAATCATTTATCATTTTTCTTCCACTTCACAATTATGTGCCACTTTTTGTTGGTCTATCACATAAAATTCCAACAAAATACATCTAAGTTTTTGGTTGTAATATGACAAAATGTGGAAAATTTCAAGGGGTATGAATACGTTTTCAAAGCACTGTATATACCATAGTTTGTAGACGCTATAACCATCACACGAACCAATTAATGTACATTTATCGGGATTTTTTTTTTTACCAAAGGCGTATAGCAGAATACATGTTGGCCTAAATGTATGAAGAAATTCAATTTTTTCTTTATTGGACATGTTTTATAACAGAAGGTTGAAAATATTGTTTTTTTTTTCCAAAATGGTTTTTATTTTTTCTTGTTTATATCACAAAATAACCCGGTGTGATCAAATACCACCAAAAGAAATCTCTATTTGTGTAAAAAAAAATGCTAAAAATGTAATTTGCAATGTATTTGGATACTACATAAACTTGAAGAAACATAAAGTCACATTAAAAACCAAACCATGCCATATGTTCATATAATAGACCCAAAACACAAAAGTCCACATCATAAAAACATGTCTTCAAATTCTAACTTCAAGGTTAACTCCACTTTCGTGGGGGAAAAAAATAGCAAATAAAGAAAAAATAATATAGCTTGTACAATTGTGGTACAAGTGATATTGCAATTGAATGTTATTAAAAATGACCTTACCTTTTCAATCTGCAGCCACTGTAATTTTCTGAGAATGCATTGCAATATGGCTATCTGGAGATGTTCTGTACACAGAGTGTGTACTGACTACTCCCCAGAAACATAATTTCCTGTTTGTGTGATTGGCTCACCAATTTTCCCAGAAGTCTGCCTAATATACAAGTCAGATTTCAGGCATCTCCTGCAACAAAAATGTCATTTTTGGAGAGATACTTTTAATAAGACGACGTTTAAAGGGATGCAGGCCCATTAGGTTTCCTCATTAGTGCTCTCCGGCTGCACACCTGACAGATAACTATGAAACCACTCCCATTAAACCCACTCAGTACAGAGGCACAGAGAAACAAAGGGATTTCTTCAGAATAACAAAAGGTAGGAATCTGCAACAAAGGTTGTTATAATTCTTGCAAAATACATAGATCACCCAGAGGTGAATGATTTTTTTCTCAACAAAAGCAGAGTTCCACTTTCAGTAGGATTCCCAAAACCTAGAGGTAATGTTAACAACATGCACTCCAAAATATGTGTGCCTATATTGCTCACCTTCATAAACAGACCTCTACAGAAAGTGTCTATAAATCTAGTAGGGAGTTCCTCTGCGCAATTATTTTATACCAGGAAACTGTTTTAAAGCTATTTGAATGTGACAAAACAAACATTGCAGTGGGCACCCTTTTATACTGCAAGGGTTAAATGCTTGTTTAGTCTAGAAGGAGCTGTACAGGATTTGTCATTGGCATTCTACACCCTAACAACCCCCCACCCCTTGCAGCTGCCAGCTCTGGCATTCTCCTCTCCTTGAAGCTCTAGTCTGTTGGTGGGGCCCTTAGTCTTATCACATACAATGCAAGTGTCACATCTACCCCAACGCAGGTGGTCAGCCACTATAGCTGGCTACTGTGTTCTTCACCTATAGCAGCCCCCTTCCCCATAAGGCAAGCAGGCCTACTGGTACTAGGTTGCCCCCAGGTCTTATACACAATGCTATAATGCCTGGCCACCATACCAGGGCAGATGCGAACTGAGCAAAGCAAACAGGTATTTGCGGTTAGCAGACAGGTAGCGTGGTTCTATGACAGTTAAGGTAAAAGGCAGGCTGAATTCAGGGAATAGTCCAAAATCTAGTCCAAGGTCATACACATGGAAATCCAATCTAGCAGAACAGGACAGATAGACAGGGGGCTTGATAAATAACACAAGTATGACTCTCTATCACAAGCATGTGAGTGAGTGAGGGTCTGGCTGGCTTATAACAGGTATGGTTTCCACCCAGAGACTGATCACATTAACCGATTGCTGACCAGCCGCCGCCATTATACTGCGGCAGGTCGGCTCTCCTGCACAAACTGCCGGCAACCCACTGTGGATATCCGCCGGCAACCTTCAATTGCGGTGTACAGAATCAGGACAGGAATATGCCTATGTAAACAAGGCAGATCCCCGTTGTGCCAGATGACATGTCAGAGATCTTTTGTTCCCAGTGATCGGGAACAGCAATCTCTGTCATGTCCCACTCAGGTCATCCCCCTACAGTTAGGACACACCCAGGAAACACACTTAACCCTTTGATCGGCCCCTAGTGTTAACCCTTTCCCTGACAGTGTCATTTATACATTGATCAGTGCACTTTTATAGCACTGATCAATGTAATAATGTCACTGGTCCCCAAAAAATGTAATTTGGGGCCAGATTCGTCCGTTGCAATGTCACAATCCCACTAAAAATTGCAGATCACAACCATTAGCAGTGAAAACCATAAAAAAAAATCCCTAGATCTATCCCATAGTTAGTAAACACAATAACTTTCGGATATGTATTATAGCAGAAAGTAAAAAAATTAGTTTTTTTTTCCGAAATTGACACACTTTTTTGTTTATAGGGCAAAAAATAAAAACTGCAGAAGTGATAAAATACCACCAAAATAAAGCTCTATTTGTGGGAAAAAAGGACGTCAATTTTATTTGGGTACATCATCGCATGACTGCACAATTTTCAGTTAAACGGCAGAGTGCCATATCACAAAAAATGGCCTGGTCAGGAAGGGGGAAAATCCTTCTAGGGCTGAAGTGGTTAATCATCTTGCAGGTGGACAAACAGGCAATGAGAGAGCCATATTAAAAACCATGGATGCTGGAATAAGGAGCAGGAGCACTAGATGCTCCTGACATTAACCCCCCTCTGAGGGGCCCTGAACCCTTAAAAATGAGCTGGACATCCAGCACAGGACCATCAGATTGGGCAATGGTCAGGGGATCCACAAGGTCAGGTTGGTTAGCAGGTGATGTGTCACAGGAGACATGCCAGATAGCTGAAACACAGGCAGAATGCAGAGAGGCTTGAAAAACGTTTGAAAGCCCCACCTGCCTGAATGAGGCAATCTATCCAAAGGATGGATTCCACTTCTTAGACAGGTTTGAATGGATGTAGTAGTAGTAGGGTGCGGCCAGGTTGCAGAAAGTCCCGATTAAGAAAAAGCAGGAGACTCAATAGGCATGGGCTGGACTGGGATAGCTTGTGCAGAGACAGACTGGACCACATCGCCAGGTATAGCAACTGTCTGGACCACATCGCCAGGTATAGCAACTGACTGGACCACATCGTCAGATGTAGCGACTGACTGGACCGCATCGCCAGGTGTAGCGACCGACTGGACCGCATCGGCAGGTGTAGCGACTGACTGGACCACATTGCCACGTGTAGCGACTGACTGAACTGCATCGCCAGGTGTAGCGACTGACTGGACCACATCGCCAGGTGTAGCGGCTGCGGAACTTGAGGACAAGTTAGTCTGGATTTGCATCCCAGGAAGTTTAGGGACAGGCAAGGGTAGGAGTAGTCTAGAGGGCTTGACTTCTGAGGAAGTTTCCAAAACAGGGCTCAAGGCTGCGAGACAGTGGGTAAGTTTGACTAGGAGGAGATGCCTGTCTATAAGGATGGCTACTTGCATGGCCTCATTCAATTATTTTGGTTTAGGGTAGTGTACTAAGGAGTCTTTGATAGAGTCTGATAAGCCTTACCTGAACTGGCTTCTTAGAGCAGGGTCATTCCACCCCGAGTCAGGTGCCCAGGGGCGGAAATCATAAGAGTATTGTTCAGCAGTGTGTTTATCCTGACATAATGACCCAAGGTTAGTTTCAGCTGAGTGGGCAAGGAAAGGATCATCATAGAGTAAACCTAAGGCCTTGAAAAAAGCTTCAACTGACCTTCTGGCTGGGTCATCTGCAGAGAGATTAAAAGCCCAAGACTGGGGATCCCCCTGGAACCATGTAATAATTAGGCTGATCCACTATGCTTCAGAACCAGAAGAGTGTGGCTTAAGCTTAAAGTATAGCATACAACCATTTTTAAAGTAGGCAAACATATGGGGGTCACCAGAAAAATGATCAGATGGGTTAACCTTAGGCTCTGGCTCCTGCATTACTGCTGGAGGTGCATTTACACACACAGACTTGGCGTGTCAAGTTGAAAATTTCCTCAGCAAATAAGCGAGCCTGTGTAGAGTCGCACTTCACAGATTTTTTTTTTTTTAATAGCTTGTGATAATGTCATAATGTCACATCTACCCCAATGCAGGTGGTCAGACACTATAGCTGGCTGCTGTGTTTTTCACCTATAGCAGCCCCCTTTCCCATAAGGCAAGCAGGCCTACCGCTACTCGGATGCCCCCAGATCTTATACACAATGCTATAATGTCTGGCCACCATGCCATGGCAGGCGCGTACTGAGCAAAGCAAACAGGTACTTGTGGTACTTGTGATTAGCAGACAGGTAGCATGGTTCTGTAACAGTCCAGGTAAAAGGCAGGCTGAGTTCAGGGATTAATTCAAAATCCAGTCCAAGGTCATACATAGGGAAATGCAATCTAGCAGAGCAGGACAGACAGGTAGGGGGCTTGATCAGAAATAACACATGTATCACTCTCTATCACAAGCTCATGAGTGAGAGTTTGGCTGGCTTCTAACAGGTATGGTTTCCACCCAGAGACTGATCACATTAATTATCTTGCAGGTGAACAGACAGAGAAGGAGAGTGCCATAGCCAAAACCCTAGATGCTGGAATGGGGAGCAGGAGCACTATATGCTCCTGACTGCAAGCATGTTAAGGGGTAAGCATGTGACCATAGCCCTAAACCCCCCTGGAGAGGAATCTGGGGGGGAACAGTTACATGAATCAATGGAACCTGCTGGATCCAAAGGCTTCATATCTGTGCACTCTAGATATTTAGGCTAGGTTCACACCTATGCAAATTGGATGCGGCTTACACGCATTCCAATTCGCAGGACACTTGAAAATACATTGTTTTCAACCTGTGTGTTTTCTGTGCAATGTGTTGTGAATTCCCAGCCCATTATGTTCAATGGGAATGCATCTGACACGTAGATGTGTTCCGCACTGAAGAGGGATCTTTCCCCCTGTTTGCGGCACCTCCCCCCTCCCTCCCCGGGCAGCTGCTGTGCTGTGAGAATGGACAGGAGCCACCGAACAGCGGCTCCGGTCCTTCTCACAAGCAAACAGGCTGGAATTCTAACGACTATGGTGTGAATCCAGCCTCAACCTTTGCAGTGTAAGGGAGCATTGTAAGGGTTGTTTTTTGCCACAGTCCCGAGTTCAGCTTTAACCACTTCAGCCCCGGAAGGATTTACCCCCTTCCTGACCAGAGTACGTTTTGCGATACAGCACATTGTCACTTTAACTGACAATTGCACGGTCGTGCAATACTGTATCTAAACAAAATTGAAGTCCTTTATTTCCCACAAATAGAGCTTTCTTTTGGGGTTATTTGATCACCTCTGCATTTTTTATTTTTTGCGCTATAAACAAAAAAAAGCGACAACTTAAAAAAAAACTTTTTTTTTACTTCTTGCTATAATACATATCCAAAAAAAAAATAAAAATTCAAAAAACAAATTTCTTCATCAGTTTAGGCCAATATATATTCTACATATTTTTGGTAAAAAAAATAGCAATAAGCGTATATTGATTGGTCTAAGTAAAAATTATAGCATCTACAAACAATGGGAATAGATTTAAGGTGTTTTTATTTATTTATTTATTTTTTACTAGTAATGGCGGTGATCTGCGATTTTTAGCAGGACTGCGATTTTGCGGCGGACAGATCAGACACTTTTGACACTTTTTTGGGACCATTGACATTTATACAGTGATCAGAGCTGTAAATAGCCTCTGATTATTGTATAAATGTCACTAGCAGGGAAGGGGTTAACACTAGGGTGCGATCAAAGGGTTAAATGTGTTCCCTGTTAGTGTGTTCTAACTGTGTGGGGGGCTGGGATGACTGGGGGAGGAGAGAGATCGCTGCTCCCATTTACTGAGAACAAATGATCACTCTCTTCTCCCCTGTCAGAATGGAGTTCTGCTTGTTTACACTCGCAGATCCCTGTTCTGTCACCACGGGGAGTGATCACGGGTGGCTGGCAGATATCGAGTCTGCCCCACCTGCTAATTGGCTCCCCCACTAGCCAGTTAGGGTGCGAGCATGCCTCCGGTGGCGCATGCTCACCCACAATACATGCTACTGCCATATAACGGCAATTTGCGCAGGAGAGCTGACCTGCCGCTGTCAAACGACGCAGCTGGTTGGCAAGTGGTTAAACTCTAACATATTGTACTGAAAAAATATTCTGTAGAATGCTGCCTTATATCATCTTAATTCTGTGAAGCTATTATATAAGACATAACTTCACAGAAATGTATTTCTTCTGTTATCCAATATTGCTGGTGCTCATTGATGACCTAAAATAGTAAAAACAAAAAAGTAAGCAAAACAAATGGTTTATTGACCTTTTAGCGCTAGCTGCTGTTGTCTTTACTTTTTCCGCTAAGCGCTGACTTAACATTTCTCATTGATGACCAATTAAATCACAGACCAACCTTGGTCTCTATAGCATCTGGTAAAAAATATGGATAGATGTTTTGCCATTTAAGCTTCTCAGCACATTTAGCAATGGTGTAAGTTCATTTTCAGGACTTTCTCTAAGCAAATGTTTCCAGTTTATTATGTATTTGAATTTAATATTTGCACTCATTCTCTTTGTCATTTTCCTACCTGTGCTGTACTTGTAGCCTTTGTTATATGCAAAAGGTTCTTTTAAGCAAGCGTCTGCAACCTCTATATACCTCTGCTTCCCGGAGAGAATCTGATGAAAGATGTCACAGAAGCTGACAAGTGGTTCTAAGAATTATGCTACTTGACAAGTGACACTTTTTTAAATTCCACTTCCATCTTTTTTTTTTTCTTGCCATGACATAAAAGGTAGCTATGAAAAAAAAAGGAATTCTCAATTTATTCTGAACAAAAAAGAAGAAGCTATTCTCTAAGCCTTTGTCTATGCTGGGGATTTTCGGCTACAGATGTCCTAGAACATTTAATATTGAGAAGAATGGTAAAAGTAAACATGAATGTGGTCACAGAGCTACTCTTAAACTCCAGAAGGATTGTTGCACAGCTTGGCAAATGAACTTGATGATAAATGCATATAATGCTATCTGTCTTTTTAGTCTCTTGAATCATCTTTAACCATTTTTTCTTTGTCTATCATAAATAAAGCTGTTTTTAAAAATTGAGCAGGGGAATTGGGGATTAGCTAGGCAAGAAAGAATGCTGCATACATTAGAAAGATACATGAAATTGTATTGTGCACAGTGTTACTCAATGGTCCTGGTTTACCATAGTGGTACTGTATAGCTGCTGTGTTTGAAAAAACATTTCCTTGTGCTGTGAGAATACACAAGTACATACCGCCTCTAGTGGTGAGAGGGTGTGTGTGTGTGTAAAAAACATTCTGCTTGCTCCAAAATGGCACTCAAATGATTGTAAATGCTTTACCTGTGTCGTAAGTAGAGGTGTATCTCATACCAATTTGCCAGATCGACATTCGTTTTGAAATATTTACTTTCACTGACTTCTCTCTGACAGATTATCTTGTTTTTCTATCATATTTTGACTCCTAAACAGCACTGTACAATCCACATGTTCAACGACATTCCTAAAATCAGGCCACAGTGTCGAGTAGTGAAGACTGAATCTGCCCAATTTCAATATGGCAAATCTTGTTTGAAGTTCAACTAACCCAAACTTAGCTGAAAACCCTATTAAAGTCAATGAGAAGTGAATCCTGTTGGTGAGTTTTGACCATCTTTAGGGCTAGTAGGCAAACTAATGTAAAAAAAAAGCATAGATATTGTATTAAAATAACATACAGCAGGGAAAGAGTCTTTATTTTCAGGTGTCTTTGAGGGCAATATTGCAAATGCAGAAAGCCTTTAAATAACATGCTTGGGATGCCTTTAATCTGTGCATGGTGTTACGAAAAAGTGTGATTCCTTGAACAGTATCAGTGAAATCATACCCTGAAAGTACATATTTGGCTAAGAAATTGTTTTGTTTTTACAATTAGCTTGCTTATACAGCAACAACCCAATTTAATTAATTGTACTTTGAATACAGTAATGTAAAAAACAATGTAGGGTCCCCCTAAATATTCCAACCAGACCCTTAGGCTGCATCCACACCTGGGTGTTTTGTAGCTTGAAACCTTAAGCAACAAAACGCTGGAGTTAAAAAAATCAATGATTCTCTATGGAGATGGTTCACATCTCCACTCAAAAACGTCTGAAGCCAAAAATCTGAAAACGCCTGAAGCTCAAATAAGTTCTGGAAGTATTTTTGTAGCTTGATTTGGGCGTTTTTCTACTTTTTACATTGGTGACCTCTTGACCTGTACAAAATCGCGGTAAAAATTGCGGTAAAAACGCGTGTATTTCTGCCTGAAAACGCTACGCCCAGGTGTGAATGCAGCCTTATTCAGGCACAAAGTTTGAGTGGCCAGGAAAGAGATGGCAGTGACTATCCCTTTTCTGTACCAGACCAGGCCACATGCCTTTAAACATTGCGGGCTACCTTGCAAAGAGAGTTGGCAAAGCCCCCCTTCTCCTTTGTAAAATACCCTTGTCCTACCTCTGATGACCCAGAAAGGAAGTGGGGGGGAAAAATATAGGGGGACGTTATAATGAAACCTGAGCCTTTTTTTAAGATGTGTGTTTATTTACCATTATCTGTTGGGAGAATGGGCAATAATATACCCCTGTTCTCATTGCACTGAGAGGGTGCTGATATCTTGTTTCCCCTAATTACAAAGGTGGCTAGTTTCCATTATCAGCCTCCCATATTATCACCCCCCCCATATTATTCTCACCTCCTTTCTTGGGTCATCCAAGGTGCTGAAGAGGCCCTTGTCCCTCAACATTTATAGGTAACCTTCCAATGTTTAAATGCATGTGGCTGGGAGAATAGAGGCAACATGCTCACTGCCCTCCATGGCCACCTAGGCTGTATATATACACAGTATCTCACAAAAATGAGTACATCCTTCACATTTTTGTAAATATATTTCCCTCAAAATAATGCAACGCACAGCCATTAATGTCTAAACTGCTGGCAACAAAAGTGAGTACACCCCTAACTGAAAATGTCCAAATCGGGCCCAAAGTGGCAATATTTTATGTGGCTACCATTATTTTCCAGAACGGTCTTAGCTCTCTTAGGCATGGAGTTCACCAGGGCTTCCCAGCTTGCCACTGGAGTCCTCTTCCACTCCTCCATGATGACATCATGGAGCTAGTGGATGTTAGAGACCTTGCGCTCCTCCACCTTCCATTTGAGGATGCCGCACAGATGCTCAATAGGGTTTGTGTCTGGATACATGCTTCGCCAGTCCATCACCTTTACCCTCAGCTTCTTAGCAAGGCAGTAGTCATCATGGTCATAAGCAAGGCAGTGGTCATCATAGAGGTATGTTTGAGGTTGTTATCATGTTGGAATACTGCCCTGCGGCACAGTTTCCAAAGGGAGGGGATCATGCTCTGCTTCAATATGTCACAGTACATGTTGGCATTCATGGTTCCCTCAATGAACTGTAGCTCCCCAGTGCCGGCAGCACTAATGCGGTCCCAGACCATGACACTCCCACCATAATGCTTGACTGTAGGCAAGAAATACTTGTCTTTGTACTCCTCGCCTGGTTGCCGCCACACACGCTTGACACCATCTGAACCAAATAAGTTTGTTTTGGTCTCATCAGACCACAGGACATGGTTCCAGTAATCCATGTCCTTAGTCTGCTTGTCTTCAGCAAACAGTTTGCAGGCTTTTTTGTGCATGATCTTCAGAAGAGGCTTCCTTCTGGGACGACAGCCATGAAAATGATGCAGTGTGCGGCATATGGTCTGAGCACTGACAGGCTGACCCCCCACCCTTCAACTTCTGCAGCAATGCTGGCAGGACTCATACGTCTATTTCCCAAAGACAACGACCCTGGGCACGTGCACTCAACTTTTCTGAGTGGAACTTGTCCTGTTAAATAACTGTATGGTCTTGGCCACCGTGTTGCAGCTCTGTTCCAGGGTATTGGCAATCTTATTATAGCCTAGATCATCTTTATGTAGAGCAACAATTCTTCTTTTCAGATCCTCAGAGAGTTCTTTGCCATGAGGTGCCATGAACCTCCAGTGACCAGTATGAGAGAGTGAGAGCGATTACACCAAATTTAACACAACTGATCCACATTCACACCTGAGACCTTGTAACACTAACAAGTAAAATTACACCGGGGAGGGAAAATGGCTAATTGGGCTCAATTTGGACATTTTCAGTTAGGGGTGTACTCACTTTTGCTGCAAGCGGTTTAGACAATAATGGCTGTACACTCAATATTTTACATTGTAGCAAAGTGTCATTTCTTCAGTGTTGTCACATGAAAATATATAATAAAATATTTAAAAGAATGTGAGAGATGTACTCACTTTTGTGAGATACTTTAGCTCCACATCACAGATCAGGGTATATAGATCAGCCTCTGGGTATATAGCTCCACATTACAGATCAGGGTATATAGCTCAGCCTCAGGGTATATAGCTCCACATCACAGATCAGGGTATATAGCTCAGTCTCAGGGTATATAGCTGTGCGGCCTATTTAAACCAGGCTACTGCTGAGTCTCATTGCTGTTCGGTCTGCAGCTCTGTGTGATCACCTGAAATCTGTGATACTCTGTGACCTTGATCCAGCCTGCCTCCTACCTTATGATTGTCTGCTGCCTGTCCTGACCCCAGCTTGCCTCCTCCCTGCTTCTGCTTCGTGATTATATGTTTGATCCACAGTTTGACTTCGGCTTGTGGCCTTGATCTAACTTTGCCTGCTGCTTACACCTGATCCTCCTGTCTGTTGTCGAACCAGGCCCGTTTGACTATCCATCCAGTCTGCTACAGCTCTGATGTCCTTCCAGTCTGCTATAGCATCCTGCTCTGCTGTCTGTCCAGCCTGCTACATCACCAGCTCTGCTGTCCATCCAGTCTGCTACAGCATCCTGCTCTGCTGTCCATCCAGTCTGCTACAGCATCCAGCTCTGCTGTCCATCCAGTCTGCCACAGCTTCCAGCTCTGCTGTCCACCCAGTCTACTGCAGCATCCTGCTCTGCTGTCCATCCAGTCTGCCACAGCACCCATCTCTGCACATCTCTACCAACTCATCGGAAGTCCATTGGCTGACTACTGCTACTGGACTAACAGACACAATTACCCCGCTATGCTCCCGTGACTGCTGTTTCCACTACCAGTGGTCCGGGAGCCAGAGTTGTATGAGAGGTCTTCATCTACAGTCAGGCTCACAACCCAGGTATGTAACAGTACCAAACAGCCATGACTGAGCCTTGCTGCTCTTACTCAGGCAGTACAGTCATTACAGGCTGGATATACCCATTTGGAAGAGTGGGTGCAAGCCATCTCTCCCTCAGCAGCAGCTCCCAACCCTGCACCAGATGCAACTTCTTTCTTTGCCCAAGCCGGGACGTCTGCTAGTCACACAGTAGTGATGGTACCCCCTGAACCCAGGGTACCTATTCCAGAGCAGTTCTCTGGTGATCGGGGAAAATTCAGAGCTATTCGCATTGCCTGTCAGCTCTTCTTTCCTCTTCAGCCAAGGACTTTTTCAGTAGAAAGTACCAAAGTGGGGTTCATTATTTCCCTCCTTCAAGGAGATCCACAGGCTCACCGGTTACTGGAGGAAAACCACAAACAGTTGAACACCATGCAAACATTCTTTGATACCATGACCCAGCTCTATGATGATCCACAACGTACCAACACTGCTGAGGCAGCACTACATGCACTACAGCAAGGCCGTAGAGCGGTCAAGGACTATTTCACAGACTTTAGATGCTGGAGTGCAGAAATTAGCTGGAATGACGCAGCCCTCTGCCGCCAGTTTCACTTGTGTCTGTCTGAGAATTTGAAAGATGAACTCGCTCGAGTAAGGGTACCCAACTCATTAGAAGCTCTAATTACCCTTTCCACCCAAATTGACCGTCGCCTGCGAGAACGCCGGTCCAAAAGACCTTCTCAGCAGTTCCAACCTACCTGGATGATGCCAAGGGCCCCACTTTTGATTCACCCAAATACAATGCACAGGAACCCCACTCCGACTACTCTGGAAACCCCTGAACCCATGCAACTGGGCCTGCTCCATACCTCACTTTCTCCTGAAGAGCGCCAATGCAGACGTGGCAACAACCTATGTATGTATTGTGGAGAAGCGGGTCACTTTGTGCGCACCTGTCCAGCCAAGCTGCGTAAGTACTTCTCTCTTTCTTCTTTGAACCAATCATCGCCACCTGTCTTGTCTGCCAGTTCAAATCATATCACTCTGCCTGTGTCTTTCCAGCTTCTGGGAAGATCCGTGCCCGTGACGGCAATTATTGACTCAGGAGCCTGCAGCTGCTTTATTGACCTGTCCTTTGCAGTCCAACAGTGCATTCCCTTGCAAATCAAAGAACAAGGCCCAACAGTCTTTCTGGCTGATGGGTCTCATATTAAATCGGGACTGGTCACTAAGGAGACCCCACCTATACTAACTACCACCTCCACCAACCATCAGGAATTGCTACGTTTTGACGCAATCTCATCACCCTTATTCCCTGTCATTTTGGGCCTACCCAGTTTACAGGCCCATGATCCGCAGATAGACTGGGAATCGGGAAACATTCACTTTTCCTAACCCTACTGCCAACAGCACTGCACAGAAACACCAGCTCAGTCACCTACAGTCTTGCTATGTATGGATACAGATTCCGAGTCAGATAGTACCCCATTCATATCATGAATTTCTGGATGTTTTTAGTAAACGGGGAGCTGATACTTTACCCCCGCACAGAGCATATGACTGTCCCATTGAGCTCCTGCCTGGGGATGAAATTACTTTTGGCCGCATTTTTCCCCTGTCAGAACGAGAGCTGGGATTGTTAAAAGACTATATTGATGAACATCTGGAGAAGGGATTTATCCGCCTGTCTACCTCACCAGCTGGTGCAGGTATAGTCTTTGTGGAGAAAAAGGATCACTCCCTGAGACCATGCATTGACTATCGTGATTTAAATAAAATGACAGTAAAGAATCGCTATCCCCTTCCTTTGGTTCCTGAGCCGTTTCAGAGACTTAAAACAGCCAACATCTTCACAAAACTAGCACTCGGGGGGAGCCTACAACTTGGTCCGAATACAAGAAGGTGATGAATGGAAGATTGCCTTCCGCAACCGATTTGTTCACATTGAATATCTGTTCATGCCATTTTGGCTCTGCAATGCACCAGCTAACTTTCAGTATTTCATTAATGATATTTTCAAAGACTTTTTGGACATTTTTGTTGTTGTTTACCTAGACAACATCCTGATATTCTCAGTGTCATTGGAGGCACACCAGGGGCATGTCAAAAGTGTTTTGAGACGGCTCCGCCAACATGGCTTTTATGCTAAAGCCGAAAAATGTCACTTTGAACAACAGAGCATCCAGTTCTTGGGTTTAATCATCTCCACTGACGGGGTCAAGATGGACCCTCAAAAGGTTGCAGCAATACTGGAATGGCCAGCTCCCACTGACAAAAAGGGAATACAACGCTTTGTGGGTTTTGCTAATTTTTATCGCAAATTCATTAAAAACTTTTCAGCCATCATCCACCCCATCACGCAGCTTACCAAGCAGGGTGTCCATTTCCATTGGAATCCAGAGGCACAAAGGGCCTTTGACAAAAGAACATTTTACTATTGCTCCAGTCCTGAGTGATCCAGATTCCACATTACCCTACATTGTGGAGGTGGATGCTTCAGAAAGTGCAGTCAGAGGTAATCTTTCACAGCGACAAGGTCTCAAAGAGGTGACCCATCCAGTGCCATTCTTTTTGTGTAAACTCTCACCAGCAGAAATAAACTATGACGTGTGAGATCGGGAGCTCCTGGCAATCAAGGTAGCCCTAGAGGAATGGAAGTACCTACTGGAGGAGGCATCTCATCCAATACTAATCTACACAGATCATAAGAACTTAGAATATCTATGATCTGCAAAACGCCTCAAACCACGTCAGGCCCGTTGGGTGAATTTCTTCTCAAGGTATTCATTTCACAACACCTACCGGCCTGGATCCAAAAACACCAAACCTGATGCCTTGTCTCGCATGTTTGAAGATCCAGAGGACATTCCAATACCAGACACTATTCTGCTACACACTGACCTTCTGTCCCAATTACAGCAAGCCTCCACAGGAGTAAATAGTCCCCCAGGGACTACCTTGCAAGCAAAGAATGGACTGTGGTGGAAAGAAGGGCAGGTAGTTGTTCCATCCCTCCTTCCTACCTAATTTAATCACTGAATCTCCAGTTCCGGCAGTCCAGAGCACGGTGGACTTCTCCCGTAATAACCGTTTTTTGCAGGAAACCATCACAAAAGCACAGGAAGATAGTAAGAGGTCATTCTACAAAAGAAGAAGGGGTGAGCTGATCTTGCAACCTGGAGACCAAGCTTGGATTTCTACGGCCAATTTGAAGATGTTGTGTTCATCAAGGAAACTGGTACCAAGGTTCGTAGGACCATTTCCGGTAAGGAGAAAAATGAATGATGTTTCTTTTGAATTAGCCTTACGTGAGTCATTTAGAATACACCCAGTGTTTCATGTCTCTTTATTAAAACCTGCATTACCAGATCCATTCCCTGACTGTAGCTCAGGTCCTCCGGAACCTGTGATTATTAGCGGGAATGAAAAATTTGAAGTAGAAGCAATTCTTGATGGTAGAAGAAGAGGAGGTCAGGTACAATATCTGGTTAAATGGAAAGGTTATGGCCCCGAAGAAAATTCCTGGGAACCGGCACAAAATGTACATGCTACTAACTTAATCCATGCCTTTTTCTGCAGGAACCCTCAATAGAAGCACCAATTGGGCACCCGAAGGGTTGCCTGTAGGAGGGGGGCAATGCCAGGAAGCCCTTACAGCAGGAGCGCAATCACGGCACGCACACCTGTCACTGATGAGCACTCTGGGCAGACTATTTAAACTAGGCTGCTGCTGAGTCTCATTGCTGTTTGGTCTGCAGCTCTGTGTGACCCCCCGAAATCTGTGATACTCTGACATTGATCTGGCCTGCCTCCTACCTTACGACTGTCTGCTGCCTGTCCTGACCCCGGCTTGCTTCGACCCTGCTTCTGCTTCTTGATTATCTGTTTGTTCCAGGTTTGACTTCGACTTGTGACCTGACCTTCCTTTGCCTGCTGCTTACACCTGATCCACCTGTCTGGTACCGAACCACGCCCGTTTGACTATCCATCCAGTCTGCTGCAGCTTCAGCTCTGCTGTCCTTCCAGTCTGCTACAGCATCCTGCTCTGCTGTCCATCCAACCTGCTAAAGCTCCAGCTCTGCTGTCCATCCAGTCTGCTACAGCATCCTGCTCTGCTGTCCATCCAGTCTGCCACATCACCCAGCTCTGCACATCTCTACCAACTCATTGAAAGCCCATTGGCTGACTACTGCTACTGGACTAACAGACACTCTTACGCCGCCGTGCTCCTGTGACTGCTGCCTCCACTACCAGCGGTCTGGGAGCCGGAGTTGTATGAGAGTTCTCCATCTACCATCAGGCTCACAACCCAGGTGGGTAACAACATCACAGATCAGGGTATATAGCTCAGTCTCAGGGTATATAGCTCCACATTACAGATCAGGGTATATAGCTCAGTCTCAGGGTATATAGCTCCACATTACAGATCAGGGTATGTAGTTCAGCCTCAAGGAATATAGCTTCACATTATAGATCAGGGTATATAGTTTGGCTTCGGGGTATATAGCTCCACTTTAAAGATCAGGGTATATAGCTCAGCCTCAGGGGATATGGCTCCACATCACATATCCTCAGTCTGGAGGAAAGAAGGGAGAGGGGAGACATGATTGAAAACTTTAAATATATCAAGGGGTGAATAAGGTTCAGGAGGGCAGTCTTTTCAATATGAAACCAAAATCAAGAGCACGGGGACATGACCTCAAACTAACTGGAGGGAAGTTCAAGTACTATTTTACTGAAAGGGTGGTTGATGATTGGAATAAACTACCAACAGAGGTTGCGAGACAGTCAACAGTAAATGGCTTCAAACATGCTTGGGATAAACATAAATCTATAGCCAGACAGCAAGGTTAATGTGAAAATAAAAAAAATAAAAAAAATTTAAAAAATAAAAAGGGGCAGACTCGATGGACTACTCAGTCTTTTTCTGCCATCACTTTTCTATGTTTCTATAAGGGTATACAGCTCCACCCCCACCCATGGCGTGGCACTCAGTCATGGGGGGGTGTTGTCGCTGCCTTGACTGGGCTGGCAGCACTGTTACTCACTGTGATCCAATAGAATGCGGCCACTTGCTACACTGCAATACTATAGAGAATTTGATGTGGCAAAGATTTATGTATCGCAATAGATACTCCTCTAGATTTGGAATATGGAAATGAATCGTGAATCCAGGTGATTTCCTGTGTTATCGGAAGTGTGACCATAACTATGCCTGGGGCGGAAGGAACGCTTGATAGAGGTGAAATATCCTATGGGGACACCTCAGTGATCTTATGGACGTACATTGTTCTGGCCTTTTGGTGAGTTTATCTACTTAGGGGGGGGGTCTGTCCTCCCCCAGTGTTTTCACGTGGTGTGGTGACGGAAACAAGATTCGGACCCTGCTTTCACTTCTTTCAAACTATCATTGGACTTTACATTATTATTATTTGTATTTTGTATGGTTTGTGGGTTTTAACCATTTGTCAGCGCTGCTTGCATCGGTCTGGGGATTATTGCCAGATGCTGGGGATTATTGATCCAATAGAATTGCCTGGTGCTTTGGCCAGTTGGGAAACAGGTCTCACCTATGCTCATAAAATTTGGTTGGGTTCGGGGCACACGCTCTGCGCCCTGAGCCCACCCTATTTTGAAGCCTATTAGAGCCTCTGGCTCTAATCGTGTGCTTCAAAATACACCCCCCCTGCCTATCTCCACAATTGTAATCCATGTGTCTGGTGTCCTGAAAGGGGCCAGGTGCATGGATAGGGGGGCGGCGGAGGTGTAAGGGTGGTGGGCCCATGTGCCCTCAATGCACGGGCCGCCCCTGTATAAATATCACCTAACTTTATGCATTTACTTCAAAATTTTGTTTTCTTTAGCACCATAATGTGCCAGAATTTACTTTCTATATTCTCAGCCTCACTGGAGCCTCAGGCAGCTTCTTTTGCAAATCCAATCTTCAATAAAGTAGATATCTGTATTGCCTTAGACATTCCATCCTGCCTCATATGTGACGGTTTCTGGGTCTTGCATTAAGTTATACCCTACTACCAGTTTTATCTAGCCCCAAAAGCACTACTTAGTGGATTATTTTGTTTATATCCTGTACATATATACTTTAAACAAAAAATGAAAAAATGTAGGAGGCAGGTTAGTAGTTGCTCATATGACAATACCTTTATTGAGATGAAAACCAATTTGATTTGTATTATGAGAGCAGATGAATTAGTCAGCTATTATACATTGCTGTAATAAGCTATTACACTTTGATGGCAAATTAACCTACATTCAATAATGTGATCATTATGCTTTGCACTACTGTTTCATTATCTTCTATAGCAGTTTTATGCATGTAGGAATGTATAGTAGAAGCAGTAACTTTTATTAACCAGAAATTATGTTTTATTTCAAGCCTTGATTGGTTTCATAATACAAAGACATTATTGTTATATTCAAGGCAAGTTCTAGACTACATTTGTTTTAAACTATTTACAGACCTCCCAAAATGTTTTCATACATCTGGTAAACTATGATGAATTAACTTCAACCATGTTATGAATTCTGCATTTCAGAATTAAATTGCATATTTCTTGAAAACTGACAGTATTGAAAAATTCTCCTTAAATACAATAATTGTCCAAAGAAACCAGCTAAGTATTGTAAAGTTGGTTTTTCTTTCTTTAGTATTATTCTTCGTTGACTGAACCATGTGGCATATGAACTTGAATAATTTAAAGTTGTATTGTTACATAGCTACATATTTAATTGATTGAAAAAGGATACCGGTCCATGAAAGTCAAAGCATTTGCCTGCTATTGCCCTTTTTAAAAAAATGCCCCCATGGCAGAGCTTGACCACGCTCTGAGATTGCAGTGTGACTCCTTCTCCCTGCGGCACAGCAGATCTTATAGCTACAGGCCAGCTCACAATACTGCTGAGTACCCTTACAACCTCCCATACACCGGAGCAACATGTCCTGCAAAAAAAAACAACCCGGAAGCTGAAGGAGTTCTTCGCCAGCTCCCAGCCTCGGGAATTCCAAGATGGCGCCAGCTCCAAAAAGAACACAGCACCCCGAGCCTCTCAGCGCACCTTCACTCAACCTGCACTGGACCCCATGGACTGTACAGCTCCCAGAGAACACACCAGGGACAGCTCTAAATGGGCAGCCCATTCTCCCTTTGCTTCTCTATCTCATTCAGCTCTGGTAAGCAAAAAGCATTTAGCTCTCCATTACACTGATGACACTGATGATGACAGCTCTGCGGATGAAGAGGAGGCATCCCTGGCTAATCTCTCTACCACTGACAGTCCTGAGTCAGAGAACACTCTGAAACAAATGCTGCTTTCTCTCCAAAGGTATTTAAAGAGAGATCTCAACAAATGTATGTCCCAAATGCAGCACCAGATAGATAATTTAGGCAAATGCACTGACACTGTAGAGTAGAATTCACTGATTACGCCACTGCCTACAATGAGCTTGTGGACGCTCATCAATCCCAAACTGGGGAACTTGATCAAATGAATGCCAAACTTGCTGATTTAGAGGATCGTTCCAGCAGGAACAACCTTAAAATAAGGGGCATCCCTGAGTCCATCTCCTCTATGGAACTGTTTCCATACCTGCAGCAGCTATTCAAATCTTTTGTTTCTCTCATCCAGAGCTCACCATAGACTGGGCTCACAGAATTCATAAGCCCACTCACATCCCACCTGAGAAACCATGAGATGTCCTCACTCATCTCCATTTTTTCACTCCAAACAGTGTGTCCTCCTAGCAACAAAAAATCTCTCTCAGCTACCTGAATCCTATACGACCCTGTCATTGTACTCTGACATCTCTGCAGCAACCAATTAAAGATGGAGAGAATTTGCAGCCCTAACCTCCACCCCCCGGGAACACAATATCCCGTGTACCTGAGGCTTCCCATTTAAGCTGTTTGTTACATATCAAGGCAAATCTACTACTATATACCATCTCAAACAAGGTCTTAAACAGCTTCACAATTGTGGTCTCTCTCCTTCTCCTGGAAACCCCTCCTCAAATCGCTCTGCACCACTTTGCATCTCTGAATCCTGGAACACTGTTAAAAATAGGGATGGGCAAATGGTTCGGCCGGAGCATTGAATGAATATGGGGTGTTCTGCGTGACTTCGGCACTGCCAAATGCCCCATAATGCATAGTGCGCAGACGGCATACACAGCTCCTCCTGCGCTCGCTTTGTTTTGACAATTTGGGGTGACATACGGATGACCTTGTCCCCTTCTGACATCATGTGATGTCAGAGGGGCGGGTCACTCAATTACGTCACCGGGTGGCCCCTCCCTTCACTATAAATAAACTATCAAAACAAAGCAAGCTTAATCGGCGGGAGCCCTCCCATTAGGGAGGAGCTGTTGCGGCTGTGTTTTTTTTTTAGGGTCCGTTGCGTGCCATGATTGACGATGGATTACAACGGGGGACACTTATTTTTTTTAATAGAGGACTTGTCTCTAATTGTCTCCTGTGTTTTTTTCTTTTTTGACACTTTTTGGTGAATTACTAGGGGTACGATGCACCCAATACTAATTCACATGGGGGGGCGGGGATCTGGGGGGCCCCTTATTAAAGGGGGCTTCCAGATTCTAATAAGGCCCCCGGTTGCAGACCCTCACAACCACAGCCCAGGGTTGTGGGGAAGAGGCTCTTGTCCCCATCAACATGGGGACAAATTTCTCTGGGGTTGGGGGAACAGAGCCCCCCATGCCTCAAAGCACCCATACTCCCCATGTTCAGGGCAGATAGCCTGGTACGGTTCAGGAGGGAAGGGGGTACTCGCCCGTCCCCCCCATCCTGGCAGGCCAGGTTGCATGCTTGGATAAGGGTCTGGTGTGGATTTTAGGGGGGACCCTGCATCAATTTTTTTTTTTAATTTTGGTGTGGAGTTCCCCTTAAAATCCATACCAGACCCGAAGGGCCTGGTATGGCCCGGGGGGGACCCTACGCAAATTTTTTCAGTAATTTTTTTTGTATATTGCCAGGAGCCGGCAATACATTACAGCCGCAATTTTAAATAATGATTTTTTCTTTACAAATGTAATTTTGCCGTGGCACTGTTCTAAACATCACAGAGGTGCACCCTTTTACAGGCAGACTAAGGGGACCCCCAGGCACATTATTTAAAGGATTTTTTTTATTGTTTCATTTTAAGCATTATTAAAATCACTGCTCCTGAAAAAACAATCAATTTAAAAAGCTGTTTTTTGCATTGATACATGTCCCCTAGAGCAGGACCCGGGTTCCATACACTTTGTATGGCAATAACTTGCATATAAGCCTTTAAAATTAGCACTTTTGATTTTTCATGGTCGGGTCCCATAGACTTTAATGCTGTTCGAATGTTCGGACAAATTTTTTGTCTGTTTGCATGTTCTGGTGTGAACTGAACCGGGGTGTGTTTGGCCCATCCCTAGTTAACAACCCATAATGTACTCGGTATCTCTGTACTGTTCTACCCTATAATGGCCTTATCAATATACTCCCCTGTGCCTAGCCTAGATGTTTTATTAGAATGTTAGCGTTCTCCTTCCCAGAATATTGTGTGTTCTGCACATTTTGATCCTTTTCCTTATTTCTTTCTCTTTCTCCTTCACATCTCTTCCCTCCCCTTCATCTATACAAATGTGCTGGTACGTATTTAGGATTTACTATGTTATTATCATCTGTGAAGTTCTATAATACTTTGCCTTAATGTTTCATACTTCCCCAGATAAGATTGACCTCCTTTGCTGCTTTGGATGCATACGCCATACTCAGGAGCATCTCCCTGCTTTCAAATATGAATGTTAAAATGCGCCAAAGGGCTTAAAGAGAGAGTAAACCCAGATGGGGTTTAATTCCTCTACATACACCTGTAAATTAGAAGCATAATGGGCTACTATGCATCGCATAGTAACCCATTATGTGTCACTTACCTGCAAACGAAGCCTGCGATGTCCAGCACTGTCCACTGTGTTGGCAGCGTCCATCTTCAGCTCCTCTTCCTTCCGGGGCCGCGACTCTGGCTCTGTGACTGGCCGGAGACACGTGACGTCACTCCCGCGCACACGGCACAGTGTCAGTGGAGAAATGGCACGGAGGCCGTTTCTTCACTGCGCATGTGCCGAAATGACGTTGGCACATGCAGAACACTGCATATCTCCTGAACCATACAGGTTTGGGAGATATGCAGGGCACCTACAGGTAAGCCTTATTCTAGGCTTACCTGTAGGTTAAAGTGGTTGTCACAGGTTGATAACCACTTTAATAACCCTTATAAATGTTCACTACTTTGGAAAGAGGCACTGTCCTCCAAATCTGATGTCTTGTGTGTCCAGGAGACACATTTTTCTATCTCAAAAGCACCAACATCCTAAATTTCCTCACATAATTTTTGCTCATGCAGATACTAAGTGTAAAGGTGTCATGATTGCCTTTCGTGACTCCCTAGCCTTTCAACTCCACTTAGTAGAATCAGACCCTAATGGCCGCTTTCTTATCCTAGATGTTACTATCAATAACCACCATACCACCCTAGTCAATCTATATGCCCCGAATACCCACCAAAATTATTTTTTGTTAATCTTCTCACTAAAAAACGTCAACTATACAGGTCTCGCCCAATAGTAATTTGCAGAGACTTTAATGATGTTATTGAATTCTCTATTGACTTCACTAATGTTACCTGTAGACTTTCCTCATCCCTTTCTACAATCATCTCAGGAAGATCTCTTTGATGCTTGACAATGTATCCATGGCAGTGAACAAGATTACACCTTCTTCTTTTCAGTACACAAGGTGTATTCTAGAATCAATTAATTTCTGTTAGACAAAGTTACACTACAACAAGTTACTCCTGCATGTATTGGAACGATAACATGGTCTGATCATGCTCCTATTTTTTTAGAGCTAACTTTATAGCCCCTACAGGCAACTTGCCTTCTCCCTGGAGACTTAACGCCTCCATTCTCGCAAACTATCATACCAGAAACAAATCAATTCTGCTATTCATATTTTTTTCTGAGAGAATTAGGGCTCTGTTTCAGACCCCATCCCAGTATGGAATGCCCACAAGGCTTTCATAAGGGGCCTACTTATTAAAATATCAGCCCATGAGAAACGTCAGCGCACAAAAAAGATCACTCAAATACACTCCCGCATCCGCACCATAGAAACCCAAAATAAAGAACAATTTGTATAAGTAAAACAGTTGCGCTAAATAAACATTACAAAATTATAAAAAAATTATATATGTACAAAGTCCAAAATAAAGTGAAAATGACATCCAAAATTAATTGGAAGAAAAAAATGTTCATTTAAAGTCCAACACCCAAAATAGGAGAAAAAATGTGACTTAATTCCAAAAAATATATATATATATATAATCCCAAAATCACTTCAACACCATAAATTAGTGAAATGAGAATATTGAGTATTGATTCTTCCTTTACATCGACCAAAGGGTGAGTAGACCGCCACCGGAGGAGAGCACACCTCTAGATTAATAAAAGGTACCCTTACCAGAGGTAGTGGACTTACTATCGCTAGCAAGTCATAAACGCTGGCAGAAAATTAACCCTCTGCGGGGTATCTCAACCGAAAAAAGGTCCTCTCTTCCTAGTGGTCATACGCCCGATAAGATAGACAGCCTTGCTCCAGCCTTTCTTCAGCCAAGAAACTCATTCACATGAACCCCATATTAGCGAAATCATGGAAAGGAGAACAATCTCATAGCGTAATCCCGTTTGTAAAACAGATTTATTGTATATGACAAATGGATACTCACATAAAAACGATCTTAAAAGCACAATGAACAATGTTTGCCGGCAAGATAAAAACCGTTCCCGTTCCTCTGGAACGTGTAGGCGTGGTGACGTCAGACGTAGCTCCGCCCTACATGTTTCGTCATACGTGACGTCGTCCAGGGGCACGGGCAACGTACTGACGCACCACATTTTATACCATATTAGCGTACCAAGCCTCACATTGACGGCCGGTCGCCATTTTGTTGTAGACCGAAATTCACATGGATGGAATATTTAGTCCACCAATGTAAACCTCAGTCCACTTCAAACCTTTATTAGTACCTTTTAAAATTTTCCATGATTATTTCCAAACTTCACCTGACTCCAAATGTAACCACCTGATTTATAAGGTAGGTACACTTAAAGCCAGAT
>BLSH010271582.1:272400-284310 GCA_018402905.1 Glandirana rugosa | reverse complement strand
TCCCTAGAACCTTCCCAATCAGAATGCGAATATGATGGATCGATCCTTACGCGGACCGAATAATTGATTACACATTCTCCTCTCCGCCTCAGAACTTTAGTAAACTTGCTTCCTTTTCTCGTGATTCAACACTCGTATCAAACGAATCAAGACACAGATACTCCCCCAGTTTAACAAGAAATATATTTCACTTATCATAACGCGATTTTCGAAGTCACGTCGTCGTTGTATATCACACTATTATAGTGGTTTGTTTCATATATTCATTTTGTCAACGCGATTTATTTGTAATGTTTTAATATTTTTTTAATATATACATGTTTCAGGTTACATTTTTTCTCCTATTTTGGGTGTTGGACTTTAAATGAACATTTTTTTCTTCCAATTAATTTTGGATGTCATTTTCACTTTATTTTGGACTTTGTACATATATAATTTTTTTATAATTTTGTAATGTTTATTTAGCGCAACTGTTTTACTTATATACTTTGTTTGGTGATATTATCACACTATATGTTGCTGCTGCACTGAAGCTTTTAGCGCAATACTATTCACTTTATATAAAGAACAATTTGACCCCCTCATAGACACAGAACTAAGCAAACTATGCTCACAACTTAGTGCTCTTTTCCTTCGTTCAAATGATTTCAAGACTCCGCCTCTCCTCTTACACATTAGTTAATAAGCCAGGCGCATTCCTAGCTAGGTAGTATAAGCGTAAGACTAACCCTTCCAAGATCCCTTATCTAAAAGATGACCAAAATTGCAAAATTCTTAATTCCTCTGATATAGAGAAACAATTCTGTAAATATTATATGTCCCTATATAATCTGCAAGACTCCCCTTCTTTTTCCCCACCAGACTCCATTACCATGCGAACCTTCCTTAACTCAGTGAACCTCCCAACTACCTCTCCTGACCTACTAGAGGAATTATCCTCTCCGTTCTCTACTGAAGAAGTAGCTAAAGTCATTATCTCCCTCCCGCTTCACAAATCCTGAGGACCAGATGGCTTTTTGAATGAATATTATAAGCAATTTACACATCATCTAACCTCACATCTCACTTTATCGAACAAGGCTCTTGCCCCACTGAATTTATAGAATCCATAATTGTTACTATCCCTAAACCGGGTAAACCAATTGACTCCCTTCTAATTTTCATTCAATTTCCCTTCTAAATTCAGATATAAAAATGTATGCTAAACTACTAGCTAACCGTATTGCCAAATTTACACCATCTTTAATCCACCCAGATCAAGTGGGATTTATCCCAGGATATCACAACAACTCATCTTTACTTATATCTGTAGATGCTGAGAAAGCTTTTGATAGGGTACATTGGATTTACATGAAAGAAGTACTTCAGAGGTTTGGTTTCACTGGACGAATACTCTCAGCTATAAGTATCTTATATAATTGTCCCACAGCGAAAGTCTGAACCTCAGGTATCCTCTCTTCTGCCTTCCCTATTACAAATGGGACTAGGCAAGGATGCCCCTTATCTCCCGTTATAGTCTCCTTAATTATAGAATCCTGGCAGCACACATCCGCGCCAACCCCCTGATTTCCGGAATACCCATAGGTTCTACTCAACACAAAATTGGCCACTATGTGGATGATGTCATCTTAGCTATAACTGACCCCCTCCGTTCTCTGCCTCCTCTTTGTAATCTACTAGAACACTTTGGTACAATCTCCCTATATAAACTTAACCACTCCAAATGTCAGATGCTCCCCAATGGTCTTGACCCTCTTGTTAGAAACCAGATCTCGTGCACTGTCCCTTTCTCATGGGCCCCTCTTTCATCATTACAATACCTAGGTGTTCAACTCACCTCCCCCAGCTCCAGACTTCTTTCAACTAACTTCACAGCCCTCACCAATAAATTGTCTCAACTAAGTACAAACTTGTCAATGGCTCCCTCCTCCTGGGCTGGCCATATTGCACTGGCAAAAATGTTCTTGCTGCCTCATATCCTATATATATTCAGGGCTTTACCTATTCCCATCCTGTCGGCACATCTCTGGAAACTACAGTCTATACTGAATTCTTTTATATGGCAGGCTAAGCGCCCACGCATAAAAGTCTCCATTCTCCTACGCCCAACAAAATTTGCCGGTTTAGGAGCACCTAATGTCACCCCTTATTACAAAGCAACTATACTGTCACAACTGAAAGAATGGTGGTCCTCTGCACAATGTCTTTCATGGAAGCAAATCAAATCAACAGTATTGGGTGGTGACCTTAAACGCACCTTGGGTGCAATAACACTAGCCCCACTACCCAAAAAACACTTCCTGGCTACAATCACAACTGCATACAGGGTATGGACCTCTCTTTTAGAACCCTCCAAACAGATTTCCATGGAAACCCTATCCAAACTACCATTATGATCCCTGGAATCCCTGATACCTCTCTGTACAGCTATGGAACAATGCAGGTATATGTTCAGTCAGCCATCTGTACTCACATGAACACTTGCGACCGTTCCAAGACCTCACTGAAACCTATTCACTCCCAAAGTCCTTTTTTAAAAAATAAAACTCCAAATAAGACATATCTTACAACGTTTACGACAGGGGTGTCCAAACTATGGCCCTCCAGTTGTTCTGGAACTACAATTCCCATCATGCCTGGTTATGTCTGTGAATGTTATAGTTTTACAATGCCTCATGGGACTTGTAGTTCTGCAACAGCTGGAGGGCCGTAGTTTGGTCACCCCTGGTTTACGACATCAAGAGGACACACTTATGGACAATATCCTGGAAATCTTTGATTCTTCCAAAGCATCCCGGAAAGGAATCTCACCTTTATACGTATGTGGCAAATATGACTCCTTAGCAAAGTAGGCTAGCGCATCTTCTTGACAGCTACGATTGTTGCCAAAAAGGAGCAAGCGATCTGGTCTGTGATCTGGTCTGCAGAGTGAAGCGGAGTGCAAAGTAGGCTATGATGTGCTAGCCTACTTTGCTGCGGAGACATTGCTTTGTGGGATATAGGTTTTACATGTATATAATCATTGTAAGCACCCCTGTCAGTGGTAAATGGTTTGTCCGATCCCTGTAAACTGATACATGCCTTTTGGGCCTTTGAAAAACAACAGACTTTCTTGGCTGGATCAGCAGATGAAAATAGAAGAAGGAAAGCCTAAAGAAAAAAGAAAACAAATGCAGCCCTCACATCTAAGAATTGGAGTGGGTCTGGAATGAGAAACGTGAGGAGATCCTCCCGTTTATGGCAGCTTTAAGATCAGGAATAAAAGGTCATATTGGAAGCCGGAGTTGGTGGACCATTACCTTAGTGTTGAAGGCAGTTTGGAGAGGGGTTTCCTTCCGACCAGATGCAGCTATCCAGAGACAGATCACTGGAGCGACCGCATTTGTAATTGAAGGCGCACACTGACCCTCTGTAGTAGGGGGTCGGTGGGGTCTGATAAGCAGCTTGTATTAGTGGGGACTCTGGTGATGGGCTGCACTAGACTGTTCCTATATCAACACACACAATCCACAAACTGTTTTTGTTGTTATTTATCATCATTGCGCTGCAGTGTTATTCATATAGTATTTTAACATTCGCCTCCATCAGAGATACATTATTCATTCCTCTAAAGGCTCTGTAAAACGTTTTGTGCTACGTCCCAGTCCAGCCCGAGATCTCTCTCCGAGCTAATCATGTATGGTGCCTTATCTAGGGGATCCCCCAGACTCCTATAGACCAGCGAGATCCCTCCTCTCATGTGCGTTAACTGGGAGCACCAGTGTTCATAAGGTGTAATTTCCATAGCCTTAGACCTATCAGGTTGAAGCAAATTGATGAAATGTGTGATTTGATGTAGCCTAAAAATCTCAGAAGGGGGCATCTCTAGTTTATTAATGTAATGTTGATGGGACATGGGGCCTTTGGGACTAACAAAATGCCCAATCCTAAATAGGCCCTTATTGAGCCACCAACTAAAGGCCTTGATATCTTCACCCGGAGGGAACAGAGGATTGTTAAAGAGATGTGAAAGCAGACACCACGGAGAGGAGATCTTATTCTGCTTAACTATCCGGTCTTGAAGTGCTAAAGAATGTGGAAGGGTAGGGGCCAAAATTGGCAGGCGCATCTTTGGGGGGCACCAAGCCAAATAGTACGGGGTATGTCTTGGGATAGCGTGCCTATCCAATCTGGTTTGATACCTCTGGAATAAATTACCGAGAATTGAGAAATGTTTGCAGCTTGATAATACCACCAAATGTGTGGTAAACCTAGGCCTCCTTTCCGCTTGGGTCTATATAAGACTTTTTTAGAGAAACGGTGTCCTTTATTTCCCCAAATAAACGTATTGATTGCTACCTGTAGTGGCATCAATTGTTGTTTTATTACTGGAATGGGTAAAGATCTGAACACATACAATACACGGGGGAGCAATGTCATTTTTATGGCATTTACTCTTCCCATCCATGACAGTCCCAACAAACCCCAATGCGAAAGATCACTATGTAACTTCCTAAAAAGCGGAGGATAATTACTCTTGTATATGGATTCGAGCATATGAGGGAGATTAATACCCAAGTATGGTTTATGAGTTTCGGACCACGTGAAAGGGAAATACTTCTGTGCCAAAACTGTAAGCGAGATGTTCACATTAAGCGTCACGGATTTTGAGAGATTAACTTTAAGGCCATAAATTCTACTGAACTCGTCAAGTAAATGAAGCAAATTTGGTGTAGAGGTTAACGGGTAAGTAACAAATAGAAGGACATCATCCGCGAACAATTTGCATTTCTGTGTAGTCTGCCTATAGGTTACCCCTTTAATGTTCTCGCTTTACCTCAAGGCTGTGGCTAAGGTTTCTATCGCCATAGCAAATAAAATGGGGGATAGGGGACATCCCTGTCTGGTGCCTTTCTCTATCCAGAATGAGTCGGAAAGCTGGCCACAGAACCTCATCCATGCACTCGGTCGATCATAGAGAGCTTTTAAAGTCCCTATGAAACTTGTACCAAACCCCCACCTGTCTAGTAGTGTGAACATGTAGTCCCAAGAGACTGAATCAAAGGCTTTATGGATATCTACAGACAGTAGGTAACCTTGCTGAGTTGGGTTCCGACCCCAGCTTGAACCCATTACCGATATGAGGTCAACCGCTCTCCTTACCTGGTCTGGCCCCTGCCTGCCCGGAATAGAGCCCACTTGGTCTTTGTGGACGTAATTCCAATGAACGAAGCTAATCGATTAGCTAACACTTTCGTCATTATTTTCTGGTCATTATTTATCAATGAAATTGGTCTATAGCTACTTACCTCACTTGGATCTTTTCCCGGTTTAGGGATAACTGAAATAAATGCTAGATTATTTGCAATGTCTAGCTGCTGATCCCCACATAGAACATTAAAGAGCCGGGCCAAATGAGGAGCCAGGACCGTAGAAAATGTTTTGTAATATCGGTTCGAGAAACCGTCAGTGCCTGGTGCAGACTTAAGTTTTAACTCTTTGATAACCTGTAAAATCTCAGCCTCTGAGAATTGAGCCTCCATTATCGCTCTGTGGTCAACCGAGAGACGGATAAGAGTAATTTTCCCTAAGAAAGGATCAAGTTTATATCTATCAATCAGGGTGTTGTTTGCGTATGATTTGGAAAAAAAATCCTGAAATGTGTCCAAAATGGTTGAAAGATTCTGAGTCAAGGCGCCAGACAGGGATTTAATTTTAGGGACAGAGAGTAGCTTGTATTTAGGGGAAAGTCTGGTGGCTAGGTGAGTGCCAATCTAATTGCTAGTAAAATAAAAGCGTCCACCCGACCAGTTCAGAAATTTCTCGGCTGAAGAAGTTGATGCTAATTAAGGGAATGCTTAGCTGTATCTAGTCTGGAAAGAGTATCGCTCGTGGGAGCCCGTTTATGGGCCTTACTAGCTTTATGAAATTCTTCCTCTAATTTAGTTATATCAATTTGGTATTCACGTTTAATTTTGGCCCCCAACTGAATCAATGAGCCCCGAACCACCGCCTTATGACCTCCCCATAGGTCGCTTGGGGAGACTTCCCCCGTATCATTTAATAAAAAGTATTGCTTGATATCTTGCTCAATTAATTTACAATATACCGGGTTGTTTAATAAGGATTCATTGAGACGCCATGATCTGGGTCCCGTGTAGTGTGTGATGTGTCCAACCTTATTACTACCTTAGAGTGATCCGACCACACAATATCCTTAATTTTGGCTTTAATAACTTTGGAGATATCACTCGTGGGAACAAAAATGTGATCTATCCTTGCATAAGTATTATGTGGTGCCGAGAAATGTGTATAATCCTTGGCGGTGGGGTTTAACTCTCGCCATATATCTACAAGCCCTGCTGAATATAATAGTCTAGCTATTTTTAAACTTTGTTTGGGGGGGTTTCTTTGCGGGGCATCCCTGAAGACAACTTATCAAGCATGGAGCCGAGGGTGATATTGGAGTCCCCTCCCATCACCACCCTCCCTTCCAAATGTGGGGATAGTACTTTAATCAGTTTAGCAAAGAAGGCTGCCTGGCCTTTGTTAGGTGTGTAAAATGAAACAAAGGAGTATATCTGGCCTGCGATCTCTCCTTTAACCATGATATATCATCCCTCCTCATCCCTGATTATTTGGGTAAAATTACACTGGACTCATTTAGAGAAGAGGATCGCTACTCCTCTCTGTTTTGTGTCAGCATTAGCTAAAAAGAATAATGGGTATTTCTGGTGAAGAAATTTGGGGATATAGCTTTTAGGAAAGTGTGTTTCTTGTAACAATAGTATGTCTATATGATGGGTATGGTAGCTTCTTCATCTGTGAATATAGGCCCTGGGTATTATGGGAACCCAGTACAAGGACTCCCGTAGGTTGATCAGTAATGGACATGAAAGGAGGGTATTAAAGCTGCTATAAAAGCACCTACCCCAACAGGTCTCGAGCTGAACCAGTAATACCCGCAGCTGGTATTCAGTGTTTTGATGAGATGCAGAGGTCCACCTAGACATCCAAGAGCTTGAAATATAAAAGAAAAGGTAAAAATGTATTGGGTTAGAGGATGCATTATAAAATATTGGAGAGGAAAAGGAGGGAGAAAAAGGAAGAGAAGCAGAGGTAGAGTAGAAAGGAGTAAAAAGCTAGAACCACATTTGAATATATGATTCAGTCTACTTTTTGACCATGGAGGATCTAAGTCCTGACAAGGACTCATATCCTCCCAGAGAGGAACTGGACCAACCTAGAACCTCTTTTGACCTCTTAGTAAGAGATCAGGAAATAGAGCAACCTAAAAGGGTTGCACACCCGAAGTCACCAGGGGTGATAAAGCCTCTGGCAGACACCGGCGGAGGAGCATGTAATTCCGCTCCGACCGAGGGGACCCCCAGCCTATAATCAATAATTATTTGGATCTCGTGAGAACTAAGACATTGGCATCAAAGAACAAAAGACATTACCCCTAAAAGGTTTTGAGCAAGAAAAAAAATACAAGGTTGGGCTGCTCAGCAAAGGTGACCCCCCTGGATTTGGAAAATATAACTATTATGAACGTAGATATCAAGAACTCAGAAGCCAAACCTTTGTGGTACATAATTGGAAGTTTAGGACATCTGTTAGAACCTTAACATCAAATTAGGGACCAAGCATGGGAAACCTAGGTGGACTTAATCAGGCAAGACAAGGGCTATACATTCATCCCTGAGGTGTATCACCAAACTGTACATGTAAGAGAACCTGGAATCAGGATATTTGGAGACAGAAAAGCACCTAAGGGCCCATTGTAGAATATGGACTGAAGATCTACCATAACAGTTTATCAACCACATGGTGATGTCCAACAGCAAAAAGGGGAAAATTAATCCTTCCACAATTAGAGGATTGAGCAATTTTCTCATGGCAGTTCAGAGGCAGTTCTGTTCATCATGTAAGCTTGAACTCTCTCCAGCTCCTGGGCTAAGGGAAAAATAAAACATTAATACAAAATTAAGAACCAAGCGTGAGGACCTGAATTGGGTTAGGCAAAAAGAAACAAGGTTCATACAGTCATCCCTGAGATGTACCCCCTGTCCAACAAGGTAATTGGAGGTACAAGAGCCTCCAAAGGCCCATAAGAAAGTTCAGCCTGAAGGTTTGCTGTTTCAAATTGTCGCCTATATGGGAATGTTCAACAACAAAGAAAGGAAAAGCATCCTTTCAGAAGTGGGATATCAAGGGATTTTCTCCAAGCAAATCAGGAGCAGTCCTACTCAGCATGGAGGCTTGGAATCTCTCTTTGTCTTGGATTGTTGCTTATTCCAAAGCGGGGTGAGCAGGCTACCAAGTGGTGGTCTCTTTGATGAAGTGTGTCGTGACTCTGGGGAAGTAAGGTCCATAGAAACTTGCTCAATGATGCCCAAATCCTTCAGGAGGTGCTCCCCTTCTTGGAAAGTAGTGAACCCGTGGGTCTTATTTTGAAAGGTAAATTGCAGTCTGAACGGAAATGACCACCAGTATTTCAGGGTCTTCTGGGAAAGAATCAGCAGAAGTGGTTTGAGGGTTCTCCTCTTTTGTATTGTGGTCAGTGAGGGATCTGCAAACACTTGTATATTGTGTCCCTGGATGGAGAGAACCCCAGCAGAGCGTAATGTTTTCATTACTGCCTCCCTTGTGGAATAGTAATGAGGTTTGACTATAAAATCTCTAGGAAGGCCGTCCTGGCGTTGTGGTTGTAGGGCCCTATGAGCTCTGTCTAATTTCAAAGCATGGGTAAGTATATCCGGCTACAGGCCCTTGATAAAGCTTTTGACTGCAGAGTGTACCACCACAATTGATTTTGGTAGGCCCCTTATACGGAAATTATATCGTCTGTTGCGTTTCTCAAGTTCATCAATTTTAGAGAGGGCCCCATCTAGTTGATCTTGTAGTGATTGTAAGCAGTATGTGTTTTGATTGACTCTTGCAACTGCCTCATCTACTGACTGCTCAATTGCATCAATTCTGGTGCCAAGATTAGTTAGGTCAGCTTTAATACTAGAAGTTATCTGGGCTGCATTTTGAGCTAACCCCACTGCCAGCATTTCCGAAAAGCGATTAAGAAGGTGACCCATGTCTGATATATGGCATGGAAGCTCTGATCTTCATTCTGGCTCCTGCATAGGGCCCATAGGGCTATGTACAAAGGGGGAGATGAGATTTCTCACAAAACACCAAGCAGTCTGTTTAATGGCCTTCAAGGGGACTCTGGAACCCCCTGCGCATTATTAGGACTGGCTGTATCTGGCTCCAACATGTCCGCTGTCCTATCTCCACCTGACCATGTTGCAGTCGCCATCTTGGAGTCTCTAGGCCCCTGCAACGGGTACACCAATTGTCTATTGACCTCCGGTTTAAGCAGTTTCTGGTGGTCCCCGGGCATGGGATATTGGTCACCTATTGTGTCTCAGTATATATAATGGCTCAGAATAACTTACGAATAAACAAATAAAGGTACCTACATCCCTCTTGAAATAGTATGTATAAAAGGGGGAAGAATGGAATGGGGCTGTGGGATTTTTTTTCAATAGTTTTATTAATTTGCAAAAAATACTGATATACAGAAAGAGAAAAAAAAATACAACAGTACAAAAAAGATGGACATGGGTAAAAGGTAGTCTGTTCCATCGTACCTTGCTACATTCACATACTATTAATTCAAGGTTACACATGGACCTGAATGGCAAACCATACTCCTAAGGATGAGACACGGCCCATTGCCTCCCCATCCAGACCTCCCACTGTGTGGGAGGTCAACAGCCTGTGTAATTTGCATTATATCATTAGTTCAGTTGGAAATAAGGATGCCAGAATGGCCATATGATCCAAATGGAAGCATGAGAATAGTTTAAAGAGAAAGAAAGAAAGAAAGAAAGAAAGAAAGAAAGAAAGAAAGAAAGAAAGAAAGAAAGAAAGAAAGAAAGAAAGAAAGAAAGAAAGAAAGAAAGAGACAGTGTAGATAAAACAAACAGGAGAAATAAAACAAGGAACTGGGTCACAGTCAGACCGGGGTTTTCTGCTGTGCAGGAGTCATACCAAATTGTGGGTGTGATACCAATTGATCCAGGGTTGCCAGTTGGATAGGCTAGAGGCGTAGTTACCCAGTGAGGAGGCATACATAGTTTTGCATGTTTTTTTTTTTAACTTTTAACATTTTTATTGAGTTTTCACATTTTCAAACAGCATACATTTACAAAGATATGTGTAAATATAGATAGGTACATCTTTTACACCTAGCACCAAATGCAGTCCTTTTAATAGTAACTTCGGAATAAAGAATTTCAGCATTATATACAAATGATGATATACAAAGCAAATTAAATAGAATCAAGGCGGCAGTACCATATGATATACCTGTCGATAACAAGGCCCTTATTTACCCCAATGGGAACAAACTGTAAATAAGGCAAATGAATTATGTAACTTGCCTTACTGTAATACTTTGGGCAGGAACATGTTGACCAGCACTTTAAATATCTTGATATGTATCAGTATTATAAAGAAGGGGAGGGAACTACTACTATTTAATTATTTTTTTTTTTAAGTATAGCTTCTTTTAGGGATATAGATGCTTTAGGAGGTAAGATCCAGGTTTGCCAGTTTAGTATGAATGTATTAATTTTATAGTTTTTTTGGGCTAGCATCATTTCGCAGTGTGCTTGGTTATTTACTCTTATGATAACATTTGACAGATTCAGAACCTTTGCTGATTTCCATTCTTTAGTGATAGCCAATCTAGCCGCAATAAGAATGTTAGCAACTATTGTTCTATGGTTCCTTGGGTAAATATTGAGATTTATATTTAATAAGGCCATAGCTGGAGTTAATTTGGTAAGATTGCCTGTTATTGAGGCTATGAGCATGGAAATCGTATTCCAAAAACTCGCTAGATTTTTTCACTCCCATAGCATATGGAGTAGTGAACCTAGATTATTATGACATCTCCAACACAATGTTGAGTTAGCTGGGTATATCTTTGCCAGCCTACATGGAGTCAAATACCATCTATTGGTAATTTTCTGGTAGTTGTCCCAGTGCTCTATGCAAGAGGAAGCTTTACTACTAGAGTTGAGCGAACCCGGACTGTAAAGTTCGGGTCCGTACCGAACTTTGGGGTGTCCGGGACCCGGACCCGGACTTTTCAAAAAAAGTCCGGGTTCGGGTCCGGGGTTCTGGTAATTTTAATGAAGAATCTTAAAAATGCTGTAAAAAACCCAGGAAGGTCCTAGAGGTCTGCAAAAGGAAGGAAAATGGGGGTAAGGGTGGGACAAGTGCCCTACAAAGAAATGGGGACAGGGAAATAACTTTAAATATTTTTTAAAAAATTAAAACTTAAAAAATGCAAAAATGGAGATCATCTTCAAAATGGGTCTGAAAAGTATTAATTAACATTAGAGGCCATAGAACTGTTCTAAAATCATCTTCAAACTGTGTCAAAAAAAGTATAAATAAGCCCGGAGTACCCATATCACTGTTCTGCAAAATGTGTGTGTCACTTTAAATGAAACCGGGAATCAGTGCACATCTCTTCTGCACAATTATTTCAAGTCTGTGTGTCACTTTAAATCAAACCATCAATCATTTCACATCTGTTATTCACACTTCTTTTTAAAGTCTGTGTCACTTTAAATGAAACCGTCAATCATTGCACATCTGCTATTCACACACATCTGTTCTGCACCAGAACAGATGTTATTCACACATTACATCTGTTCTGCACACATCTGAAAATAGTTTAGAACACTTTACCTAAAACCGGGCAGGAACCATACACCTGTTCTTCAAACATCTGGAATCTGTGTGTGAAAATACAGCATAGAGAAGAGCATGCATATGGTTGCGCTCTTCACACACAGTTTGCAGATGTTTTCAGAACAGTGATATGATATCAGTGTTATTAACACGTCTTCTCTACAC
>BLSH010271582.1:243424-272190 GCA_018402905.1 Glandirana rugosa | reverse complement strand
CCCGGTAAGATTCTAACGAAAATAAAAGACACCTAGGTAACGATAATCTCAACTCGCTTGAAGATCTTCAGGCCCAAGACGACCAAGCCGGCTTGAAGCCCTGTTTCAGGCCCAAGCCCAGGCCTGTCTTGGGCTTGAAACAGGGCCTGGGGCTTGGGGTAACTTTAGTTACCTCTGGGCCTGAAAATCCATGTTTTTTACAACATTTTATCAGGACCTTCCAGGATCTCCAGACGTTTTCCTTCCTTTACACCCATTCCCACCCTGTTCACTGGATGTTTCTTTACCCCTGTCCTTTTATTGAAATTTATAAATTTTTTTTTATTTTTGTATTTTTTACGTTTTTACCTCTAGTCCGGGACAAAGTTCGGGTTCTGTCCGGACCCGAACCCGGACTTTGTCCCGAAGTTCGGCCGAACCAGCAGAACCCGGACTTCTAGAAGTTCGCTCAACTCTAATAGCAATGGATCCACAGAAAATAAAAGCAATCTTAGAATGGCCCACACCATCCAATAAGAAGGGAGTCCAAAGATTTGTTGGCTTTGCCAATTTTTACAGACGGTTTATTAAGGGGTTTTCTACAATCATTGCACCTATTACTCAGTTAACCCGCAAGCAAAGTAATTTCCAGTGGTCCCCTGAAGCCCAAACCACCTTTGAGAACCTTAAAAGTTTGTTCACCACAGCACCCATACTGCAGCACCCTGATCCAGCGCTTCCCTTTGTGTTGGAGGTTGTTACTTCAGAAATTGCTACAGGAGCTGTTCTATCCCAACGCCAAGGGCCAAAGTCACTTCTACATCCTGTAGCCTTTGCTTCCCAGAAGATGAGCCACCCTGAAAGAAATTATGATGTCGGTGACCGTGAATTATTGGCCATCAAATTCTCATTGGAAGAGTGGAGATACTTACTGGAAGGGGCTGCTCACCCCATCATGATTTTCACAGATCATAAGAACCTGGAGTACCTCAGAACAGCAAAACGATTAAGACCCCGGCAAGCCCGATGGGCACTGTTCTTCTCCAGGTTCAATTTTCATATTTCCTACAGACCAGGTTCCAGGAATGGTAATGCTGATGCCTTGTCCAGAATGTTCCCAGAGACTCCTGAAACTACTGATCCTGGAACAATCCTGTCAGCCAAGAACGTCCTACTCATACAACCAGATCTAAGGACAGCAATTAGTCAGGCCTCTGTCCAGTGCACAGAACCAGAAGTCACCTCCCTTAAAAGAAGGGAGGGACTTTTGTGGTTCCGAAAGAAGATCTTTGTGCCCCAACCAATAAGATTGCAGGTCTTACCCAACATCGCAGCTTACTATAAAGCGAACTTACTTGAACAGGCAAAAAGCTGGGGGGAACCAGTCACTAAATTTCCCCGGCTGCAGATAGAGCAAGCTGCCCTAGCAACTAATCCGAAAACAGCTTTCTCTGCACTATTAATTCAAAACTGTAAGCAACACAACTTTCTATATACAGTCAATACCACACTCAGAACATGGCAGGTAATCTTGCAAGCGTCAGGGGGCATATCACACAGAGTACTCAAAGAACTACCTTTACAAGCCTTACAAGATATTCTACCTGACATATCCCTATCCAACTGATATACAGCGGAAATAACATCGTTAGCCCACCTATATGAGGAGTTAGATCTCCTCTCCTTCCAACAACTGCTGGAAAAGTTCCAGCTAACTACCAACTCATTTTTCAAATACCTTAGAATCCGATCCGTACTCTCTAAAGCTACTTGGTCGAACAAACACCTTTTATGGCAGGCAGTGCTCTTCTACCTCAATTCAAATGGCAAAGAAAAGGGCATCTCCTACTATTACAAACTCCTAACCAACCCCCCACTGTCCAACAAATCCGAGACTATGATTAAGTGGGAGATTCAACAAAAATGCACATACACCTCGCAGCAGTGGCTCCAAGCACTGAAGCGTCCTCTGAAATATTCCAAATGTCTTACCCACTAGGAAGGTGTACAAAAAATATTTAATAATTGGTACTTAACGCCAACGAAACTTGCCAGGATATAAACATCACTTGAACCCAACTGCTGGAGAGGCTGCGGGCAAGTAGGGTCAGCTTTTCACATCTGGTGGTCATGTCCTAAACTGCGCCCTCTTTGGCTAGAGATCACAAAATTACTATCAGACATGCTCAACAGGCCTATAAGCCTCTCCCCACAACTGATCCTATTTGGGATGGATCTAGGCTTATGGCCCTCATCTACTCATGCAGTAGTGACACACCTGCTCATCGCCACCAGACTTTCAATAGCAAGGAAATGGAAAACCTTGGAACCCCCCCCCCCTCTATTCTGTACATCCTCTCTTCTATGAACAATCAAAGCCTCATGGAATACATGTTTGCTAAAGCTAATCTACAAGTTCCCCTTTTCCAAAAGAGATGGAACCTATGGCTAAAGCATCCGAAGTGCACTCTACCTCAATAATCAACAAACTACTAGGAGCTATATAGCACTTTGACTTAGAATATATTGGTCTCCAAATGTATCATTAACTTGATGAATACACCTGTCTGTTCCGAGGGATCTGGATGCACGGCCCAGACCTTCCTGGGCGGTGGGCTCTGACCCCTCACTAACTTCTACACATGCCCTAATGTCTTATAACCCTACCTTTTTGTGCACCTGTAACTTACTCAATACATAAGTGATGTTTTGCATCATATAACATGTTTATGCATTGCAATTTGTATTTATACCTGTTTTATTGCTTTAACTTGTACCTGAATTTCTTTGAAAAAATAAAAGTTTAAGTGAGAAAAAAAAAAAAGATTGCAGGTCTTACACACCTTTCATGACCACAAGCTGGCAGGCCATTTTGGAACACAGAAAACCTCGGAGTTAGTACAACATACCTTCTGGTGGTCCAATTGGAGGCAAGAATGTAAAAGTTATGTCAATTCCTGCACAGTCTGTCAACGTAACAAGGGCTCCCACATCAAATCCTGGGGTCAGTTGAGGCCCTTACCCATCCCTGAACAACCCTGGAAAAAGATTTCCATGGATTTTATTGTGGATCTACCTCCCTCAGAAGGATTCACTACTTTCCTGGTGGTAGTTGACCACCTTTCAAAGATGGCTTACTTCCTGCCTATGACTGGTACACCTTCTGCTACAGAAATGGCAAACATCTTCATCAAGGGGATTGTAAGATTGCACGGAGTTCCAGACAACATAGTCTCCGATAGAGGTGTCCAATTCACCTCCAAGTTTTGGAAAGACCTGTGCAGATCCTTGTCCATTGAAGTTTGTCTCTCCTCTGCTTACCACCTGCAAAGCAAAGGCTAGACAGAGAAAACAAACCAAACCTTGGAGCAATACTTACGCTGCTTCTGCACCTACTCCCAGGATAACTGGGTCTCACTCCTTCCCTGCGCAGAGTTTGCGTATAACAACTCCATACATACTACTACAAACCAGTCTCCATTTTGGGCCATTTATAGTTTCCATCCTTACTTTTTGCCCAATGTAATACCAGAAGCATCAGTCCTTGTAGTTCAAGATCAGATTGATCTCATTCAAACCAATTATCAACAGCTTCGGGAGGCCATGCGGCAAGCACAGGATCACTACAAGAGTTACCATGACAAGGGAAGAAAGGAGAACCCTATGTTCAAGATTGGAGACAAAGTCTGGCTATCAACTGTAAATCTCAGGATGGCTTGTCCCTCACTGAAGTTGGGTCCAAAGTTTATTGGTCCTTTCAAAAGCAAGAGAATAATTAATCCAGTGGCCTTCAGACTAGCATTACCAAGCTGTTACAAGATTCAATTCATCCTGTCTTTCATGCTTCCCTCCTGAAACCTGAGCCCTTTTCCTGGAAGAGAAGATCAGCCTCTCCCACCAGTATTGGTAGAAGGCAAACCTGAATTTGAGGTGGAGGCCATTCTCGGCTGCAGAAAGAGGGGGAGACTGGTACAATACCTTGTCAAATGGAAGGGGTATCCCCCAAAAGACAATTCCTGGGAACCTTCTGGCAATATTCATGCCCCACGGCTGATACAAACCTTCCACAGGAATCACCCGGAGAGAGAACCCTCAGGTTGGGCACCCGGAGGTTGCCCCTTGGGGGGGCACTGTCATAGACCTAATTAGCGCATCCCTGCACACTCATGCCGTGACCAATGAGGCTCTTTTCTGGCCTATAAAAGGTCAGCCCCTTGATACACCAATTGCTGGATCGTCTTTCAGCTTCCTGTGTTCCTGAACCCAAACTTCCTGTTCCTGTTTGCTTCCTGTTGTAACCTGGCTTGGCTTCTGACCTGCTCTGATCTGATCTCCTGTGTTTGACCCCCCTTCTTGCCTCACGGACTCCTCTTGCCTGATCTCCAGTGTTTGACCCCCTGCTTGTCTCACAGACTCCTCTTGCCTGATCTCCAGTGTTTGACCCCCTGCTTGCCTCCCAGACTCCTCTTGCCTGATTTTCGGTGCCTTGACCCCTTGTCTTACGGACCTCTCCTGCCTGATCCTTGGAACCTGATCGTCAGTCTGCTTAGCAGATTCTCTGTTATCTGCTCACCTGTGTTTGACCCTCGGCCTGCATCACGGACTTTGCCTTACTTCTTACCAGTTTCATCCAGGCCTAAATTACAGACTGTGTCATCTGCACTGTCACCACCCTGCCATCAGAAGGGCACTGCACCCTTGCTGGGTGTTTGCTACAGCAGCTTATAGGACTGCTCTTCCTCTCCTGCTCTATCGCTTCCTGCAGTTCCAGCTCACCCTTCTCTACTAGTGACCCATGCTTCTTTTTGCACTGCACCCTCTGTCTCAACTCCAGAGGTGCACTCCGTTCAGCTGCAAGGGGAGCCTCTCTCAGCATATCAGCTTTGGATCAGGTACGTGACAGTGGGTCAAAACAGGCCCCTGATGTCTCACTGTTAAGACAGAGAAAGGGACTGAGCCAGAGATTCCTCAGTCCCTTTCTCTACAGCCTCAGCTGCATAGAACAATGAATGAACAGGAAGTGCTCTGTGCTAAACACAGATTAGTATGCTTCACTTATTAATTGACATAGGAGCAATCAGCATTGATCACTCACTGGACAGAGAGAGAGAGAGAGAGAAACTGAAGCAGGCCTGAACTCTGTCATCAAGAAGAGTTCTATTAAGTGCCACTTTGAAAGCAGTACATTGTCTACAACTTCAGTAGCAGGTTAAGGTATCCCATAAGCATGTTATTTAAACAATTTGTGTATTTTTATGGTTTCCCTTCAGACAGCACTAATAAGCAGTTATCTTGAACACTGCAAGAACAACACAAACATTTTCCATGATTTCCATGATTTTTTTTAATATGACTGAAACTATTTTATATTGTGTCTTATTCACAAGTATTTAGGGACTATACGTTTCATTTGTCAATGTTTCATTCATGCAACTGACTAAGATGCCTTAGATTAACCAAACCAGACTGAAACTAACTTAAGTAATGTTTCTTTCAAGCAAACCTTTTATCTAATAGGTTGTTTTTATATATATTTTAAACAATACTGATGAACACCAATAAATGAGTCCTATTATGTACTGGTCCAGGCCAGCCAATTAGATCTTTAATTTCTTTTCACAGCCAGCTACTTTGGCCATTGCAAAGCCAAACAATGGTGTAATTTGCCTTAATGGATTCTCAATAACGTAAAATAAACAAATGAATGGGGAATGCCATTGTGAGAGCATGGCAGTCTAATTCATGCCTTGTAAGAGAGGTAAAGTGACAAACGAGTGAGAGGAAATCTTGCCAGTGGAGTGTCAAAGGAGTAATAGTAGGTGATGGGTGATTCAGCCCATCACGGATTACTCAAAATGGGAATATCGGTTTAAGTTGAAAGTGGCCTTAGGACCTATGGCCTTTTATTTTCTTACCTTAAAGTGTAGAAAGAGTGGACATCTTCTCACAACAAACAATCAGATGTTCCCTTTTATTCAATTACTGATGTCTTATTTTCCCATAACTACAGTTTTTTTTTTAGATTTTTCAGTGGGTCTGGTCTGTGAAAACTAGAGCAAAACTGTGGCCATTGTCAGATGTAACTGCTAAACATAAGAAATATGATTGGCTTCTATGAGCATTTTGTTGTTTCAGATTTCCTATTTCAGTCTAATTATATCATCATTCTCTTATTCAGTTCCTATGCACATGACACTTTTTAACTTCATAATTATTTTTAATGTACACTTTGAAGAACAAACCATTGCCAATTTGTAAACACATGCCACAGGCACATTTATTCTTAAGATGAATGAACTTGTTTTTATAAAGTAGAAATTGATTTTTTCTGTTGTTGTTAAAAACTTATACTTTATTACATCATAACATTAACAAACATCCTTGGCTCGTTGTAAAACTATTTATATAAAAAAGGCTTAGCATTCTTTTATTTATTTCAATATTTAATGGCCTGTAACCAGAAGAAATGAATTGCAGCTATTTCTACATGCAGCATATATGGATTACTTGAACATTATACAGTGCATATAATAAAAAATAGATATTCTGTGCAAACACATGTAACTTACAGAGGGACTAACATGGCTATGACTGAGTATACAGCACATCCACAGCTGAACATTTAAAATGATTTATTGAACAGAGCAAGCAGATTGATTTCAATCATAGAGCTGAATGATGGCATTCTACCATATCACTATTAATCTACTTTCCTTGCACAATTAAAGCCAATGCCGAACTCCCATGTCAGAAAAGACACATATTATTGAGCCTTATATGATTCTTTAGGGGTAGCACAAGGAAAGTAAATGATATCAGGACTCTGGCAATAAATCACAAAAGAGTCATGCTAGGATGATAATCAATGTCTATCATTTTTCTTATAGTTCAAGTCCCAGATTCACTAAAGTGTGCTAATTCCCATTTTCCCTTAGTGGCCCTAGGCTCTGCTTGTCAATTTGGTTCTGATTGGCAACCAGACCTACTTAGTCTTTGTGTGTGTATATTTGGATGTGAGTTTATGGATTGTCTATGGAAATGAGTGAGAGTTATTATTTGTGTTCACTTTCTTAAATTTGTAATTGTTCAAGGATAATTCCCTGGTAAATTGCATAGCTAGATATTATTTTATTATTGCAGTATCGCGCTTTTTAATATTTGTTAGAAGACCATATTCTAATTTCTATTTTAATTTGTGTAAAGTATTTGACATATAGTATGTAACATAAGATTTTTTTTTTATGGAGTGCCCAATTGTTATATCTTTACTTCATTTTCATATTAAACTTGGATTTAATTTTTAACCACAAATAAAATAATATTTTGGATCTTCTGGCATAATAAGTTGCTGTTTTCAGGCATATTTTAAAGAGTTATAAACTGCAGTACCAAGGTAATATAATATATTGGCTAATTTGCAGGGAGCTAATAAAAAAAACAACCACTTAAGCCCTCTGGGCTTTGCCCTCTGAAAAATCACATTGAGTCTTGAGTCCCAGAGTGATTTTTGCTTCAGCGATCTCTGGGTTGCACACATTTGGTAGCAAATTGAATTTGCATATTATAATATTTTCTTTAAATCCTGACTTGTAGTCACTTACTGTATTTAAAGGGTTTTCAATAACAAAAAACAGAAACCAAACAGGAAAAAAGTCCTCACCATCCAGGTGCTAACTAAACAGGACACATCCCTCTCTAACAGGTGATGGGCTTCTTCCAGTCAACAACAAAACAAGCCCCTGGCAAACCTTTTCCTTCTCATTGCGAGTGATCTCCCCATGCAGTTCTCTGAGTTTATAAAGGCCTCCATCTAAATTTAGACTGTTAAAAATAGTGTCATAATAAATAAAGAGATGGCTATTGCACTCACTTGGTGGAAATAGCTGTTATGCATGTCATCCTTGGAAATGCTGTTAATATTCAGGCTGGTGGCGACTGGTAGATGGAGCGGCTGGTGTAGAAAGGGTTCATGTGTGACAGCATATTTGTAGCAAGCGGCAGCTGCAGGAGGTGTCAGGACAGCTGAGATGGTGAGATGGGGGAAGCTGGAGTGCAATCTGTAAGTCTGTGTGGCAGCTTCTGAGTCCTGTGTCCTTCAGTCTGTGGCTGGATGGATGAAGCTGTTGTGTTGCTGGGAGCTGGAGTGCAAGCTACCCTGCAGTGTAGAGGCATCCAGATCCAGTCAGCCTGCTCGGTATGGTCGGCCAGGCTTGGCTTGTCCACAAGGATGATGTCACCATGTGGTTACGTGTTTCAGGACTCCACCCTTTTGTAAATCCATTAGCATGGTAATGGTTTGACAAAGGGTCAGAGCCCTGAAATGCATTCTGGATGCCGCCACACTGCAGGGTAGCTTGCACTCCAGCTCCCAACAACAAAACAGCTTCATCCAACCAGCCGCAGACTGAAGGACACAGGACTTGGAAGCTGCCACACAGCCTGACAGCTTGCACTCCAGCTTCCCCCAGCTTACCATTTCAGCTGTCCTAACACCCTCCTGCAGCTGCCGCTTGCTACAAATACCTTGTCACACATCAACCCTGTCTACACTAGTGGCTCCATCTACCAGTCGTCACCAGCCTGAATGTTACCAACATTTTCAAGGATGACATGCACAACAGCTATTTCCACCAAGTGAGTGCAATGCCTACCTCGTTGTTTATCACGACACTATTTGTAACAGTCTACATTTAGACAGAGGCACCCTCTTCTTTGTGTATTCAAAGTTCCAGGGCAGAGCAGTCTCATGTTCCAGTTCTTTCTTTATCCTACCCACTGCTGATCAAACGTGAGAAGCAAAACCCAGTTTATTCATATATATATATATATATATATATACACATATATACACATACATGCATTCACACACACACACGCACACACACACACACACACACACACACACACACACACACACTGTATCCTAAGCTTCCATACTAACAGGAAGGGTGGTGACACCACTCAAGAAGTTACTATGCTCCCAAAGTTAACACTAAAGCACACACCTATGGAATGATCCAGAAGCGTAGAGAGCCCAGAAGCTGATTGTTTTAGTTCTAGCACTTAGTGCTGTATGCTAGCATTGCTAGGTGCTTTTGCAGTTTCAGCCTCAAATCCTACCAGCACTCATAGGAGCTGATGTTTGTTACTGCTATTTTAAAATGGTACTGGAACAAATAGACACTATAGCAGCATACATTTAAAACAGTAGCTGGGACTCAAGTGGTTAAATTATGTACAGTGGTTACATAATTTAAAATGTATTCTATTAGACCCCAGATCTCTCCTCTCTCAAAAGCATCTGATCAAATCAAGCCTGGTTTTATCAGATGTTTTAACCAGGTGGTGGTGGCTAATAAATAACAAAGCAAAACTGGAAGTGACAAAATCCTCCCCGCTTCCAGTTTCATAAACCATAAAAATGACCGAGAGATGTAAGTTCCTCCCTCATCTTCATGGACAGCCAGTGCGACTGCTGGTTCAGTTCCTCCGGTGACAGAAGGCAGCAGCTGGGGGGAGGCCATCTTCTGCCACATGTAAAAGTTATCCAGTGGCTGTATAGCCATTCAAATCTCTTTTACATTATAGACCTGAAAAAGTGGAGAATATTCTCTAAATAGGACTTTTAGGGCATAAATTTCAACATCTATTAAAATTTAACAATAAACTTTATTGACACATCTGAAGTAATTATACAGATAAAATATTGATGTGGTTTAGGTGATATACAGAAATAACCACAGCTTTCTGTCTGGAATGGATCATATGGACCCAAAGTGACTTAAAGTTTCTTCTTCGGGGGGTAGGTGTTTATAAGTCCAAACCTTTTCTATAATAAAGAAAGGGTACAGTTAGACATCTTAATAGTATACTGCATACAGAGTGACAACACTGTGCAAAATATTTACTGACCCTGTAGATACAAATACGGATCATAGACAGCTGCATCATTTAAAAACACAGTGATTTTGCCGCCGCATGCTATCAAAGGTCCAGCTGGTGGAAGCACTGAGGGCCCACATTTTTCTTTGGATGTGCCCAGTAAAACACGCTTCTGCTTACGGATGGTGGGGGCTGGTCTTCCTTACTGGGCACTTAAACCCCCCTCCTGCCAGACCAATTTTTGGCTTTCAGTGCTGTCGCATTTTGAATGACAATTGCGCAGTCCTGCGACGATATACCCAAACAAAATTTATATAATTTTTTCCCACAAATAGAGTTTTCTTTTGGTGGTATTTGATCATCTCTGCGTCATTTCTGATCACCGCTATAAACAAACAAAGTGCGATGATTTTGAAAAAAGAACAATATTTTTTACTTTTTGCTATAATAAATATCCAAAAAAAAAAAAGAAAAAAAAAATATTCAACAGTTTTGGCCAATATATATTCTCATACATATTTTTGGTAAACAAAAGTCACAATCAGTGTATATTGATTGATTTGTGCAAAAGTTATCACGTCTACAAACTATGAGAATTGATTTATGGCGTTTTTATTATTTATTTATTTTTTACTAGTAATGGCGGCGATCTGCGATTTTTATCGGTATCGATATTGCAGCGGACATGTCAGACATTTTTAACACTTTTTGGGGACCAATGACATTTATACAGCGATCAGAAATTTAAATGTCCACTGATTACTGTATAAATGTAATTGGCAGTGAAGGGGTTAACCTGCAGGGGCAGTGAAGGGGTTAACAGTGTTCCCTGGGTGTGTTCTAACTGTGGGGGGACAGGGTTGGTCGGGACAGAACAGATCTAACTGATCCCAGTGACAGGGATCAGTCGATCTGTAATGTCCCCTTCAACAGAACAGAGAACCACCGTGTTTACATCGGCGGTTCCCCATTCTGCAGCTCTGAAAGGGGATCACGGGTCTCGGGCAGACATTGAGTCCGCCCCACCTGCGGGCACGGTCATGCAGCGTGTGGCGGGCGTGCGTGCACATCGCTGCCACCTGTGAGTGCGTGCCAGGAGCGCGTGCCAGGAGCGTGCACATGGCCAGGACATCCATGGATGTCCACCCGGCAATTCAGATCCGCGCTGGAGCCGTACTTCGGCAATAGCGCGGATCTAAATGGGTTAAAAGCAGTGTGATCAGTGTTATCATTGAAAACAATAAGTGGTATAAAGGACTGAGCCATTCAACCATATTGCCTACCTGAGCTCCACAGTGCTGAAACTGAGAAGACATGCCCAAAGAGAGACTGTGCAGAGGTATATACTGAGATCTTAAGGTTGCTATGTTTATAGAAATATCTATAAAACAAGGAAATTATTCTAATTGTATGCCAAAGCTTATCAAACTAATAGTGGTGTCTAGAGATGCAATTATATGTAACAAGGGCTCACTTTAGAAGTTGAAGTAGCAAATAGAAAGGATTTTCCAGCAGAAGGAAAAATGAGAAGTATATAATTCTTAATAAAAGGTCTACAGTGACCCCAAGTACAATCCACCAGTATATCTAGGGGAGAAGAGACCAGTGCATACAAGTATAGTGATTGGGGGATACAATGCTAACCCCCACAAACCACTGGTAAAAAAGTAAGGAAAGGCTGGCTTAATTCCACTTACCTGATGTCATGCGCTGTCAGTGCAGTCTGAGGAATGGCAAGAGCTAGACTAACCCTATGTTGTCCATGTCTTATATAGGCTGAAGTACATGCCAATCTTTGCCTGGGAGAGTGGGAACGTATGATTACTTCCTCAGAGGATCTACTTCCATTCATGGAAAATGTTGCCCTCTGGTATCGTTATATTGACAGCATTTTTAGGGTGTGGGACGGGCCTATTGATCGGCTGCAGGCTTTCATTCAATGCATTAATACTAACACATTTAACATAAGTTTTACCATGCTACATGATCTGAATTCCATTACCTTACTTGATGTTCAGATTCACAAAGGTCCAGATGGTTTACGATCAAGTAGCCTATATAGAAAACCCACAACAGGCAATTGCATTCTGCAGTAGTTTTCATCCCCAGGCCTTCATTTCCTCCATTCCATTTAGCCAATATCTCAGGATTAGACAGAACTGCTCAGATAAGGACACATTCAAAAAAGAGGCAGATAAAGGAAGACTCTTATCCTGAGGTTACTCCTCCACATGTCCTATAAAGGCCTACAAGAGGGCAATTACCAAAACGCACCACAATTTATTATATAATCTATCCTCCTCACACAAAACAAGCAATCCAATCTGCATCATCACTCGTTTTTCTAACTAATCCTCAACAATCAGGAGGATTGTTCAGAAATATTGGCATATGTTAACAATGGACCCCTTAGTTGGTCCTTATGTACCTCAATCTCCAGCATTTACCTTCAGATGAGCCAGGTCTCTAAAAGATAAACTGGTATCAAGTGAATACAAAGGTGAAGCCAACAAAAACCCTTGTAAACAATTCAGTACTTTCAGATGCAGGGGATGTGACTACTGAATGTTGATCGCTCCACCACTTTACTAAATGGAGATAAGTAGTAAGGATAATAAGGAGTGGTGTATCTCCTTTTATGTGATTGCTCTTGTTTCTATATTGAAACAAACAAAATGGAGTTTTGGTAATGTGCATATCGACATTTAACAAGCATGAAGACATGCAATCCAGACCTCCCTCTAGGTAGACACATGGCATCCCCACACGGGGAGGTTATTCCAAAAATATTGTTCCTGATCCTGGATCAAGTGCATCCAGGCTCATGAGGTGGCTACTGGAATAAAGTTATTTTGCAAAATCAACAAAAGTGGATTTTCAGGCTTAATGCCACATCCCCCCCCCCCCCAGGCTTGAATAAATCTTTATCATTCAAGCTTTTTCTAGAAGGCTTTGGGTCCGGGGGTCCTGATATAAACTAAAATTCCTTCTCTTCCATGTAGGGAATTTCTATAGATTACAACTCTTTCCTTTTCCAAAATTTCTGTCCCTGTCCACTTGTTTTTTACTACATGGTAATTGATTGCAAAGCAACTACAGGCATTTGTGAACCATTCCACAGAATCCAGTAGTTAGGTAAGGCTTAATAGTGATCAACAGATGAGTATTTTTATTTTATTTATGTTTATCTTGTTTCAAATGTTGACATTTTTATTAATGTTTAATATGATGTCCTATGTATCTTTGCACTTGTGTAGTTGTTTCTGCATGTTCTCTCTGTCCTCCTCCAGGTGGAGCTCTGCACATCCTTGCCATTCTCCTCTCACCTGGCACTCAGGGACCACCAGTGGTGTCATCAGAGCATCACTGTCAGCCTCTTTCTTGTGCGTGAGACCAAGAAAGCTTCCTGGTTGTCATGGCACTGTGTGCACCAGTGGGCTTCCAGCACATGATGATGCCCCGGGGCCAATGGACATGCCTCATTGTCAGGCGGGTGACGTAATTGAGCAACCCCATTGATCGGCCCTCATACCTGCTGCTATTGCCATCATTGAGCGGCCCTGATACCTGCCACTATTGCCATGTGGTTGGCCCTTTCTGAGGGACTGTGCAGCCAGCTTGGGGGCTGTGGGAGGCCCCTATTCACACTCCCAGACTAGGGGGCAACCCCCATGTACCTCAGCCTATATAAGGCATGGTCAACATGGGATTAGTCTAGCTCATGCCGTTCCTCAAACTGCCCAAGCACTGCCAGTAACTGAAATTAAGCCAGCCTTTACTTACTTTTTTACCAGTGGTTTGTGGGGCTTAACATTGTCTCCCCCAATCGCTATACGTATATACATTGGTCTCCTCTCACCTAGATATCCTAGTGGATTGTACTTGGTGTCACTTGGGGTCATTAAAAAGTATATACTGTACTTCCCCTTTTTGAATCTGCTAGGAGATCTATTCTATTTGCTACTTCAACTTGTGAAGTAAGCCCTTGTTATATACAATTGAATCTCTAGATATTTTACTAGTTTAATAAGCTTCAGTAGACAATTATAATATTTTCCTTGTTTTATATATATTCTTATAAACATATCAACCTTAAGATCTCAGTACTCTCTGCACTGTCTCTTTTTGGGCATGTCCTGTCAGTTTTAGCACTGTAGAGCTCAGGTAGGCAATATGGTTGAATGGCTCAGTCCATTATGTCACTTATTATTTTCAGTGGTAATACTGATCACAATGCTTTTAATTGGCAGACCGGCCCCACCATCCGTAAGCGGTAACATGTTTCACTGGGCACCGCTTTTAAATGATGAGACTGTATATGATCCATGTTTGTATCTACAGGGTCAGTAAATATTTTGCACAGTGTTGTCACTCTGTATGCAGTATACTATTAAGATGTCTAACTGTACCATTTCTTTATTATAGGCAAGGTTTTGTACTTATAACCACCTACCCCTGAAGAAGAAACTTTATCTTAAGAAACACGTTGGGTTTTTATTTGTCCATATAATCCATTCCGGACAGAAAGCTGTGGTTATTTCTGGATATCTTCTAATATTATTAATTTGTAACCACATCAATATTTTATCTGTATACTTACTAAAGATGTGTCAATAAAGTTGATTGTTACATTTTAATATATGTCGAAATGTATGCTCTAAAAAGTCCCATTTAGAGGATCTTCTCCATGTAGTTTATTATATCAAGGAAGTGGGCACTCTTCTATGCCCCCCTTAGTAGCAATTAGTACACAATTATATTATAGAGTTGAAAAAAAACAGCTGCAGCCATGACCCTGGTATAACTACTGAAACCCGAGGATGTACGGGTACATTCTTAGGGTGGCAAGTGGTTAAAATAAACCTATGCCTAAAGAAATAGGCAGTGGAATTCAAGATGAAATACTTGCAATCAATTTCTTGTAAGTAAGCATAGTTAAAATTGATAAATTATTATGCCAAAGTTGGAAGTTTGAAGTTTGGAAGCAGCTCCTCTCCTCAGCTCAAACTGCCCAGCCATGAAACCTGCATACAAAGTCTGCCTGGCTCCTCACACAAGCCCACTAATGATCTACCAGGCACCCCCGAAATGAACCGCTTCTTGGACAAGAGCGGTGCCCGATCTCAGATGCCAGCGCTCCCGTCTGACACTCCGGACCAGACCCCGCTCTCCAACATGGCAGCGGCCCACAGGATGGAGGTTAGTGTCAGCCCCTCACACCTCTCCCTTCAGCTGACAGATCAGCAGACTGAAAGGATCACTCAGCCTGTTGCTGCTCTGGTTACACCTACCAAAACAGCAACTGTAGAAAAGGCAATACAGACAGGCATGGAGCTTATCAAAAGAGAACTATCTGAACATAATGCCCTTATTACAGAGGCAGAGATGAGTATATCCTCTGTGGAGGATGATTTGTATCAAATGCAGGCAACTGAGCAAGCCCAGGACAAAACAAACCAATACATATACAAAAAAATTGAGAAATTGGAAAACAGATCGAGACGTAATAACCTAAGATTTGTGGGGGTTCCAGAGTGCCTTCTTTCCTCCTCCCTCATGGAGTTTTGCTCCTCAAAAATACCGGAAGCTCTGGGCCTAAATACCACCTTCACTGTGGAAAGAGCCCATTGGCTAGGCGCACAATCTGCTGACTGTCAAGCTCCTCACCCAATCATTGCTAAATACCTCAATTATGCAGATAAACCTGCAATCTTGCAGAAATATTGCCATACTCGCTCACTACAAATTGATGGCGTTAAGATTTTAATTTTTGCTGACTATTCCTTAGAGGTGTCAAAAAAGACAAAGGCCTTTCAACATATCTGCACAGCACTCTTTCAACATCAAATCAAATTTACCCTGGCCTATCTGGCACTCCTACATCTATGGGCCCCAAATGACGAACAGCTCACATTCCATGACCCATCAAAGGCCAAAGCCTTTCTGAGATCAATTAACCTAGAGACCCGCTCTAACCAGTCTCCCAAGGCTCCCTCTCCCTCCTGTCCTCTAGACCAACGGAGTCCCAGGAAGGACCCCCCAAAAAGGCTCAAATCTTCTGCCATCAATAGCCATGCTAATTTTCATTGACTCCAATGCCTCAAATAACCTGGCTCTACTTTGCTAAGAGGCACTGGCCCATACTATGGGCCACAGGGCACTAGTACTTCTGTGTTTAAGTTTATGTTACCTGATTATTATGCATATGTTTCTTCTTTCTATAGTTCTTCCTAGTGTCTTTGCTTTTTTCTGCCCCATGGCTGGCAATAACAGCCTTTCCTTGACACACTAAGTCAGTGGGCATCCTGTAAATTCTTTGACTATGTACCTCCCTTGATTATGCTGTTCTTGGGCGGGCACTGTGGAGATGGCTGATGCTACCATGCGGAAAAAAGTGGAGTCACTATTTGGTATGTGCTTTTTGTTTACTTTTATCCTACCCTTGCTCTTTACAAGCTTTCCTGACAGGGATACCCAGTCCACACCACTTCCACCAGCTATCTTTCACACCTCCTTGACCCATTGGATGGTACCTATAGGTAATCTGAATCTCTCTCATGTACCTCTAACCTCATACCCCTCCACTACTCCACCACTAGCTTATACACCCAGAAAACCCTCATGAGAATCATCTCATGGAATGTGAAAGGACTCAGATTCCCAATTAAAAGGCTTCTACAGCATCTCAAAAGACTAAAAACAGACATCGCCTTACCCAAGGAACCCACTTTAAGACTCCTGATTTTGTCAGAATGAAGAAGCTCTGGGTAGGTGAGGTTCTTGGTTCTGAGGCAGTTGGGAGAAAGGCTGGGGTTTTTATTTTAAAAATAAAAATCTCCTATGCAAGATCATCTCCGTTGACAAAGACAATCAAGGGCGTGTTATTACAGTTCGACTCCGTATAGGAGACACATTTTTTCAAAACACTAACATTTATGCTCCCAACAATCCAGGCCAACCTTTCTTTAGTGAACTGTCAAATAAACTTTTATCATCTTCCCATTATACAAATATCATTGGAGGAGATTTTAACACAGATATGTACCCTGTAGATGACAGATCTACCGCTACATTGTCCTCCAGGAGAAAAACAAAGCCCTTATCGACGCCCCTGGTCTCCATCATTGTTTCCAACCATCTGAATGACATTTGGTGTCTTTTTCACCCTGCTGACAGAGAATATACCTTCTTTCCCCCCATATAATACGCTCTCCAGAATAGATTACATTTTTAGTAGAGATGACCTCATCCCTCAATTAACGGCAGCAGAAATACACGCCATTGCAATTTCCGATCATGCACCAACATCAATATCCATTAATGATCCTGGTCTTCAAAACAACCCTAGACTGTGGGGTTTCCCCTCCTACCTCTCAAACAATCCAAATACCTGAACCTTTATGGAAAATGCTTGGGAGGAATTCTCCTCCACAAACTCCAGTCTCAAAGACAATCCCAATCTCTTTTGGGAGACAGGCAAAGCTTTTCTAAGAGGACAAATAATTTCCTATGCCTCTTCTTTCAAAAAACAGGCCTTAAAAACTTACCAGGAGACTAATTTGCGTCTATACCTAGCCCAGCGAAACTTCGCTTCCACTAATACTCCAGATCATAAGAACGTGTGTCACGAAGCTAAACGAGCCTGTGACTTCTGGGCTGAAAAACTAAATCTTATGAGACATGTACATATGGAAGCTACTCTCCACAAATTCGGGAACAAATCTGGAAAAATACTTACAAACCTCTGTAGAGGTCCACATAGACCCAACTTTATTACAGCCCTCCGTGACGCCACCGGTACCACAAAATCTCTCCTACATGAGGTTAACAAAATCATGCTAGATTTCTACACTTCACTCTATGTGTATGACCCCATAAACCAGAATTTATCAAAGACATTTCTAGACAAACTACATCTCCCCTTAGTTCCCCCCTCTTAACTTGAACACCTAAACTCCCCCTTATCCATGGCCAAAATTCTCCAACACCATCAAACATTTAACACCCAACAAAGCTACAGGTCCAGATGGACTCACGGTTTAATTTTTTAAATCCATGTAAGGAATAATCAACCCCACTCTCAAGGAAGTTTACAATGGGATCTGGGTAGGTGGCCCCTATTTGCCTACTGGTAACCAGGCTATCATTAAACTCTTATCATAAAAGGAATAGACCCACTAGAGCCAGGATCATATAGACCAATTTCCCTCTAAAATGTGGATGTTAAAATAATATCCAAAATTGTGGCCTCCAGGCTGGCAGAAATACTCCCCTCTATCATTGACCCAGCACAAACAGGTTTTGTGAAGGGGAGAGCCATTTCTCTTAACATTCGCAAGATCATGATGGTCTTGGAGCATGCCAAAGCCAACTCAACAAAGGACTATGCCATCATCACCCTGGACACGGGGAAAGCCTTGAACAACCTCAGCTTTGATTTGCTCTCATTAGCCAGATTAGGCTTCTTTGGTCCTTTTATCCATCTTGTTGAGACCATGTACCATGTCTCCCTCGGCCAGACTGGTGGTAGCAGGCCTTCTAACAGACAATTTCCACCTCTACAAGTTCACTAGGCAGGGATGCCCCTTATCCCCCCTTTTTTTAATTTGGCATTGGAACCTCTATCCAGATACCTCTCCGAACTGGTCCCCCTACATTGGATCTGCTTTGGATACTAGAATTTGCGCCGCCCTATTTGCAGATGATGTCCTTATTTTCTCAGATAACTCAGTCCTCTGATGTGATTACTATCAAAAATATCTTTGAGGAGTTCAAGGCTTACTCCGGTCTTCATATAAACTTTAAAAAAAGTGAGATTAAGACGTTGGGGTCAAAATGCAACTCTCTAAAAATTGGTACCACGGCTTCTTTTTTATACACCCTCAACTACCCCTTATCGCTTCTGGAAAGATGCCACCTAATCAAAATGGTTAACTTTGCACATCTGCTTTATCCTCTTCAAACCATACCCCTACTGTTAAAGCATAAGGATATCCAACTTTTGGAAAGAGCAATAACCGGTTTTATTTGGTACACAACACGCCCTCGGATAGCACTTTCAAACTCCATCTACCCAGACGTGAGTGGGGCACAAACCTTCCCAACATCAGGGTATTTAATTTAACCTGCTTGTTGTGTATATGTTTTGACTGGTTATCTGAGAGCTCCCACTATTCAAACTGGTCTCTTGAAACACAAATGGTACACCCCTTTTCTCTGAAGGCCCTTTTACACTCAAAATGGAAAAATGTACAACCGACCTTGTACCCTATTATGAGACACTGTCATAGCCTGGAGGGAAACCCGGAAAAAATTGGGCCATTGTCCCTATACGTCGCAACATTTGACCATTCGTGGAAACCTGTGTTTAACCCCAGCCTTTGACAATGAGGCCTATTTAACCTGGAGATGAAAAGGACTAATTATTTCTCTTCATTATTTGACCCAGATCTGGGGACCCCTCTTACATTCACGGAAATGGCTGAAAAGTACTCTCTTCCTGCCTCCCATATGTTCCATTACGGGCAATGTATCAGCTACATCTCTACTCAATGCCGGGACAAAATTAAGAGATTTCAAATCTCTATCGTGGATCGAATATTACTCTTAAGCCCCGTACACACGGGTGTGACGGTCTTACGACCGATCGTCCAAAATCGTATGTTGGATGTTGTGTCTCGCATACTGACATGCACTAAGCGATCGTACAACCAATCCTAACATAGTGATGTGTTACAAGCATATAACGAGGAAGTTCAGATGCATGTGATTTGTGAATTAGGGACGTAGGTTTCCCAGAACGGATACTTCCAGGCATTCCATGCGTGTTTTGCACAACTTTATTTGACCAACTTCTCTGTACACACTCTAGAACGGTCGTACAACCGCTTGTTGTACAACCAACGTTTTCTAGTTTCTCCTAAAATTTAACAGCTTAAGTTCCATTGTGACAACTAAATTGGATTTTGCATGTGCAATTGCTAATTGATTCAATAAATTGTTCTAATCTACCTACAACCCCTGACTAAAGAAATAAACCTTTATCTATAAATTGTTGTCATAAACATGGTGTGCTTTCTAACAAAAATAAATTCCTTTTCCCACATACTTAAAAAACAAATTAGCAAAAGAGAGTGTATATAGGTCTCCCTTAGTTGAACCCATGAATTGCAAAAAATAACTTAGGAGTATATTGAAAAAAAAAAACAAAAAACAAAAAAAAAAAACCTTTACACGGCCATTTCAAATAATCCCCACAATTTGGGCAATGTATTTATTTCCATGATCATCAACTCCATCTAGTAGCCATAATGCAATATTTTCTTGACATACCTCATTGAGAAAATACTACAATATAGCCACTACATAGAGCTGATGATCACAGGAAATTTGCATATTAGGCAACATTTGTGTATTAGCCATGGCAGCAGTGTGAATGCTTGAAATATTCACACAGAAAATTTTGAGCTAAATAGATCCCTTATTATCAAACTAAAAATAATCTTGTGATTTTATCAGCTGTTAAGATTTCCAAATAAAGAAAGCATATTAACTCACATACTGTAAATGATTTCCTTGCTCTAAAAATGTTGTAATACCTCTATAATTCATAGTTTATGCTAGAGAAAGAATTAAATAGTACCCTTGTTACACACACAAACATTTATTTTAAAAACCTAAACTGAAAAATTGCATTACATTTGAAAGCTGATTAGTGCTATGAGTAAAAATAAATTTTAGCTTTAACATCATTTTCATACATTAGACTCTAAAATCTTGATTCACCAAAAGATGAAATTAGTTTTACCATTGTTATAAAATAGAAAAAAATGCTTTGGTAAAGCATCCACATGCAGTGGTCTTAACTTCATCAGATTCACCCGACATCTGGACAGAACAGTGGCTTGGTGGTTAGCACTTCTGCCTTACGGCATATTTGGGTCATGGGTTTTAATCCTGACAATGACACTATTTGCATAGTTTGTGCACTTGTGTGAGTGCTGTTTTCTCCCACACATGCTGATAGGATAATTTGCTTTAACATAAGTATGAATGTGAGGAAGGGACCTTAGATTGTAAGCTCCTTAATGGTAGGAACTAAGGTGAATTTACAATATAAGTAAAGCATTGCATGAATTGTCATGGCTATATACATCATTAATGTTCCTTCATTTGTTCAGGGCCCACTTAGAATATTGCTTTACAACAATGTTTAGTAATGTTTGTTACCTGCATTGTGGTGCCATTTGTTTCATTTAGAATGGCAACTCAAGACAATGCACATATGTTGCAGCACACATGTTTGATGTGCATTTTTGGTATATTTAACAGACCAAAACTACCAAATAAGAAAATGTCATTGTTAGATTTACATACCCAAAAATTAGGCATTTACATTTTAAGATTAGGGCTTATACTGACAAAAGATACATACAGCATTTCACAAAAGTGAGTACAACCCTAACATTTTTGTAAATATTTTATTATATCTTTTCATGTGACAACACTGACGAAATTATACTTTACTACAATATAATGTAGTGAGTGTACAGCTTGTATAACAGTGTAAATTTGCTGCTCTCTCAAAATAACTCAACACACAGCCATTAATGTCTAAATCACTGGCAACAAAAGTGATTACACCCTTAAGTGAATATGTCCAAATTGGGCCTAATTAGCCATTTTCCCTCCCTAGTGTCATGTGACTCGTTAGTGTTACAAGGTCTCGGGTGTGAATGGGGAGCAGGTGTGTTAAATTTGGTGTTACCGCTCTTACTCTCTCATACTGGTCAGTGAAAGTTCAACATGGCACCTAATGGCAAAGAACTCTCTGAGGATCTGAAAAAAAGAATTGTTGCTCTATATAAAGATGGCCAAGGCTATAAGAAGATTGCCAAGACCCTGAAACGGAGCTGCAGCACGGTGGCCAAGACCATACAGGGGTTTTACAGGACAGGTTCTACTCAGAACAGGCCTTGCCATGGTTGACCAAAGAAGTTGAGTGCACATGCTCAGCATCATATCCAGAGGATGTCTTTGGGAAATAGACGTATGAGTGCTGCCAGCATTGCTGGAGAGGTTGAAGGGATGGGTTTTAATCCTGACAATGACACTATTTGCATAGTTTGTGCACTTGTGTGAGTGCTGTTTTCTCCCACACATGCTGATAGGATAATTTGCCTGTCAGTGCTCAGACCGCACACTGCATCAAATTTATCTGCAGAAGGAAGCCTCTTCTAAAGATGATGCACAAGAAAGCCCGCAAACAGTTTGCTGAAGACAAGCAGACCAAGGACATGAATTACTGGAACCATGTCCTGTGGTCTGATGAGACCAAGGTAAAATGATTTGGTTCAGATGGTGTCAAGCGTGTGTGGCGGCAACCAGGTGAGGAGTACAAAGACAAGTAGTGTATGTCTTGCTTACAGTCAAGCATGGTGGTGGGAGTGTCATGGTCTGGGGCTACATGAGTTCTGCGGGCACTGGGGAGCTAGAGTTCCTTGAGGGAACCATGAATGCCAACATGTACTGTGACATACCGAAGCAGAGCATGATCCCCTTCCTTCAGAGACTGAGCTGCAGGGCAGTATTCCAACATGATAACAATCCCAAACACACCTCCAAGACAGTCAGTGCCTTGCTAAAGAAGCTGAGGGTAAATGTGATGGACTGGCCAACCATGTCTCCAGACTTAAACCCTATTGAGCATCTCTGGTGCATCCTCAAAGGGAAGGTGGAGGAGCGCAAAGTCTCTAACATACACCAGCTCCATGATGTCATCATGGAGACGTGGAAGAGGACTCCAGTGGCAACCTGTGAAGCTCTGGAGAACTCCATGCCCAAGAGGGTTAAGGCAGTGCTGGAAAATAATGGTGGCCATACAAAATATTGACACTTTGGGCAATGGTTTAGACATTAATGGCTGTGTGTTAACTTATTTTGAGGGGACAGCAAATTGACACTATCATACAAGCTCTACACTCACTACGTTACATTGTAGAAAAGTGTCATTTCTTCACTGTTGTCACATGAAAAGATATAATAAAATATTTACAAAAATATGAGGGGTGTACTCACTTTTGGGAGATACTGTATATATATATTTGGATATTAAAATGTTTTCCAAGGAATTACTTGATATATGTGATTTCAGTGTAAAATCTATATCTGTCAGTGGGCTGAGGCTAAATAAATATACAATATATTAGGAGTTCATGAAAAAAGATCTGTGTTACAGTAGTTTCATTTTTTTTTTTTTTAGTTTGAGGACAACAACTCAATTTTTCACATGAAGTTCAGCAGTACATTGAAAGATCAAAGGATTTATGTTGTACTGCTCTGAGTTAATCCTCACTCTGAACAATTGAAAGAAGATCAGCTACAATAGGCTTTTTGAAATAAAGTTACTTTTCACTTTCACTGTGAGTTACCTTTCCTAAGAATATGTTACAGAGGTACAGTATTTCATCTTAGGATTGGAGAAACGGAATAAAACAAATCCTTAAAAAAAACTGAACTTGGGTTGCCATGCTCTTAATGAAACACATATTTATGGATTATATATGCATATTTGCCATACATTTACTACACACATTGGCCTCTTATATTGTTCTCAGTAATCCTTGGGAGAAGGCACATTCACTAATCATCTTCAATCTCGTCTCTTCAATTGAAAATGGCTTTTCTTTAAAGAAGAATTCCAGGTGTAGATATTTTAAAATTGGACCGATGTAACTGTGCATATAACATACTTGTTGGAAGCAGGAAATCACTGTAGTAGACACTGATCCAATGTCCTGCTACATTGTGAATGCAGGAGGTCACCCACTCAGCACGGGTGCCATTAAGAGATCACTTTGCATTTTCTCAATGAATGCAAAGTTTCTCTGACTGAACAAAGTGGAGACGTGGGGGCAATGATTTCACACTCTCTACCTCATACTATCAGAGAATGCTTTACATTTTGGCTTTTTGGATTTTATAGTTAAATACACCTGCACTGTCCTCTTGTATCTAATTTTCTTATTAAGTTTATAGTAACTAGCTCGCAATAATGTCACAATAATGTTCCCATACCAAAAAGTTTAAATGTAAACAGTACAAAGACTGCAACATTATGAATATTATGCATCAACATATATCATCCTTATATGTTAAACATTCCTAGTAGTCAATAATCAACATAAGCATGAAAAATGCAAAAATTGTCCATCAGTCTCTGTGTGCTTCTTTTGAGTCCACCACAAATTAATTGTAAACCAAAATAATACTCCAAAGCCAAGTTTTTAAATAATCATCCCATATGCTTAAAATAATTATTACTCCATGATATCACTTAAAGCGGTTGTCTCCTCTACAAAAAAAAACACCTGCAGGCAAAGGCATAATGAGCTAGTATGCACCGCATACTTGCTCATTATGAAATACTTACCTCGGAACAAAGCTCCTGCAGGTCCGCCTGGTCCCCGAGGAGGGAGCTGCCATCTTCCCTCCGTGGATCCTTCTGGGTATGCTGTGAGTGGCCGGATCCGCGAGATGTCACTCCTGCGCATGCACGGGAGCCCGTCTTTACGGTGGACTTTCCGGTAGGGTCCGGCGCTATGCACCGGGCCTTCACTGGGACATCACTGCGCATGCACCTGCTGGCGTCAGTGGCTTGCAGTGAGAATATCTCCTAAACCGTACAGGTTTAGGAGATATTCTTTTTACCTACAGGTAAGCCTTATTATAGGCTTACCTGCAGGTAAAAATGTAATTTATGGGGATTACAAGCGCTTTATATATACAGTATATATACCAATATAACATTTTTAGGTTTAATCTCTGTGTGTTAAATGTTTTCTGTTATAACAAGTTCACATGAGAAAAAGGGAGAAAAGAAGAAACATAAGGCCCAGACATACGGTATATTTATAGTCATTACAGTATACAATATCTGTGAAAGTAGGATATACACTCACCGACCACTTTATTGGGTACACCTTGCTAGTACCGGGTTGAACCCCCTTTTGCCTTCAGAACTGCCTTAATTCTTCATGACATAAATTCAACAAGGTGCTGGAAACATTCCTCAGAGATTTTGGACCATAGTGACATGATAGCATCATGCAGTTGCTGCAGATTTGTCGGCTGTACATCCATGATGGAATCTTCCACCACATCCCAAAGGCGCTCTATTGGATTGAGATCTGGGGACTGTGGAGGCCATTGGAGTACAGTGAAATCATTGTCATGTTCAAGAAATCAGTTTAAGATGATTTGAGCTTTATGACATGGTGCATTATCCCGCTGGAAGTAGCCATCAGAAGATGGGTACACTGTAGTCATAAGGGATGAACATGGTCAGCAACAATACTCAGGTAGGCAGTGGCATTTAAACAATGCTCAGTTGGTAATAAGGGGCCCAACGTGTGCCAAGAAAGTATCCCCCACACCATTACACCACCACCACCAGCCTGATCCATTGATACAAGGCAGGATGGATTCATGCTTTCATGTTTATGCCAAATTCTGCCAATTCTGTAACATTTTTCCAATCTTCATTTGTCCAATTTTGGTGAGCTTGTGTGAATTGTAGCCTCAGTTTCCTGTTCTTAGCTTACAGGAGTGGCAGCTGGTGTTGTTCTTCTGCTGCTGTAGCCCATATGCTTCAATGTTTGAGTTGTGTGTTCAGAGATGGTATTCTGCATACTTTGGTTGTAATCGGTAGTTGCCACTGGATATTTTCTCTTTTTTGGACCATTCTCTGTAAACTCTAGAGATGGTTGTGTGTGAAAATCCCAGTAGATCAGCAGTTTTTCAAATACACAGACCAACCGTTTGGCACCAACAACCATACCGTGTTCAAAGTCACTTAAATGCCCTTTCTACCCCATTCTAATGCTCGTTTTGAACTTCACCAAGTCATCTTTACCGCGTCTAGATGCCCAAATGCACTGAGTTTCTGCCATGGGATTGGCTGATTAGCAATTTTTGTTACTAAGCAATTGAACGGGTGTACCTAATAAAGTGGCCAGTGAGTGTACATGCTGGTGTATAAATATTATCAAAAGATAACAGGTAATTCCCCATTAAGTAAATAACAAAGAAGTATAACTACCCTAGTAGGTGGGTAGTGAGGCTTTCAATAATCAAACAAATGTGCACAATAAAGTCTCACAAATATGCCATACACCAAAAACATAGAAAACATCAAAAATTATTTACACTGAGAGGGCATTCTACATTGAGAGCAATAAGGATACCTTTCTTGGGCATACAGGTACACTCGCCCCTAATGCAGGTGGTCAGACAGTATAGCTAGCTTCTGTGTTCATCTTTAGCAGCCCCCTTTCCCATAAGACAAGCAGGCCTACTGATACATGGTTGCCTCCAAGACTTGTACACAATGCTATAGTGCCTGGCTACCACGCTGGGTCAGGCTCGAACTGAGCAACCGGTACTTGCGGTTGGCAGACAGGCAGAGTGGTTCAATGACAGTCTAGGTACAAGGCAAGCAAGGTTCAGAAGAGTTAGGGACAAATTTGTAATCAAATTTGTAATTTGTAATCAAAAGGCTGACAGAGTTCAGTCTATTATCCAACCCAAAGTCATCAATGAGGGATTCATATCTAGCAAAGCAGGGCAGACAAACAGGTAGCCTGGAACATGTATTACACAAGCTATCACAAGCATGAGACTGCAGGCTTGGCTGGCTTAAACCAGGTTTGGTCTCCACTCAGAGACTGATAACATCAATCACCTTGCAGGTGGACAAACAGACAAGGAGAATGTCACAGCCAAAATCAGGATGCTGAAATGTGGAGCAGGAGCATTACATGCACCTGACATAACAATATTATGATTGTGACTAGACAAGCAAGTGGAATTCTCAGTGGGTGTATAGCATTCAGAAAACATAGTTAAGAAATAAAAGAAACATTGTAGAACCAAAGAAGAAAGAGAGAAAGAGAGAGAGAGAGAGAGAGAGAGAGAGAGAGAGAGAGAGAGAGAAAGCAAAAAAAGGAAAGGGTGGTAAAGGGGAGAAAGGAAAATGCAAGGCCCAAACATTATGATAAGGAATGAAGTCAGGTATCCAGTAAAGGATTGCAAGTAATATGACAGAGAAATCGATCAATCAACTTGGTTACAACCAGCCTGCCAGATTCTCTTGCGATTATCACTAGTGGCTGCTTAAGCCACTAACGTTAATCACGGTCTTCTCCCGGCGGAGACAGCTTCCCCCGCTTGCCCCCGCCCCCCTGCTGAGAGCAGACAATGGCACGGCAGGAGCGATTCCCACATAAACTGTCTGTGTTGATAAGGGAATCCAGTGAATGTATTTCCTGCAACCCATGGTTGCAGGAAAAAAAATTGCTCTGTGTATGGCCAGCCTAAGTGAGAGTAAGCATGTGTACCTTAGATCTGAGAGATTAGTGAGAGTAGTTGTGATATAAACTCCTAAATATTTAATGGCTCAGCGATGCCACTTAAAGGGGTAATTAGAACAAGGTCTTGAGCTCTCCAGCAAAGGCTAAGGAAGGGATAATGACCTCTGTTTTATCACAATTGACTTTAAAATGACTCACTAATCTGAGGTCTGAAAAATCCATTGTAAGAGATGGGAGAGATGTAAGTGGGTAAGAGACATAAAGAAGAAGGTCATCTACATGAAGGGATAATTTGTAGTGATGGGAGTCCACTTCAATACCCTTGATATCTGGGTTTTTACGAAGAGCAACGGAAAGGTGTTCCATAGTCAGAACATATAAAAGAGGAAAAGGGGGCATCCCTGATAAGTCCCATTTCAAATTTTAATTGGATCTGAGAGCAGGTCATTAGAGCATATTCTCACAGAAGGTTTAATGTGTAGGGCCAAAATTGAAATGTTGGGTCCCAATTAGAGTTGAGCGAACCCGGACTGTAAAGTTCGGGTCCGTGCCGGACTTTGGGGTGTCTGTGCCCCGAACCCGAACCTGGACATTTGCAAAAAATTCCAGGTTCGGGTTCGGTATACGGTATTTTGCGCGCCTTTTCTATACAGATACATATTCTGACAAAAGTCTTGTCGCTTATCTATTTTGTAGAAACACCTGCTATTAACCTGACTTTTAATTAATCAATTGGTGTTAGAAATAGCTCATATGAAAAGCTAAAACCCTCCCAAATGATGTTTAATGCACTGAAATAAATTAGTTTCACTGAAAAAAGATTTATCATTTAATCAAGACAGAAAGGTCAGATTTTGGCAAGACAAAAGTTTTGTCGCCTATACAGAAATTGAACACATTTACTGCAAATACAAAAATATGTCAGCAAATTAAGTAGTGGTGCTGTGAGATCCAAATTTAATATCTTGTATGACTTCCATGGGCTTGAAGGACTGCATCCATGCGGTTTGGCAAGGATTCATACAATTTATTGATGAAGTCATCAGGAATAGCAAAGAAAGCAGTCTATCATGCCTCCCAGAGTTTATCAATATTCTTTGGTTTCATCTTCCATGCTTCCTCTTTCATCCTACCCCACATATGCTCAATGATGTTCATGTCTGGTGACTGGGCTGGCCAATCCTGGAGCATCTTGATCTTCTTCGCCTTGAGGAACTGTGATGTGGAGATGGAAGTATGCGATGGAGCACCATCCTGCTGCAGAATTTGGCCTCTTTTATGATTGGGAATATAAGAGGTAGCTAAGATTTCTTGGTATTTTAGACTATTGATGTTACCGTCCACCCTGCAGATCTCTCGCACACCCCCATACTGGATTTAACCCCAGACCATTATTTTTCCGCCACCAAACTTCACTGTTTTCTGAGTGAATCTCAGATCCATGCGGGCTCCAGTAGGTCTCCTGCAATATTTGCGGCGACTGTGGTGTAATTCAACAGAAGATTCATCTGAAAAATCCGGGTACCTTCAGTATGT
>BLSH010271582.1:213799-242123 GCA_018402905.1 Glandirana rugosa | reverse complement strand
AAAGGGAATGTCGTGGTCGTCCTTGGAGAGGGATATCTTGATCCTCTACTAAAATCTTGTTATTAGACAAGGAGTGTCGTGGTCGTCCTTGGAGAGGGATATCGTGATCCTCTACTAAAATCTTTTTATTAGACAGGGAATGTCGTGGTCGTCCTTGGAGAGGGATATCGTCATACACTACAAAAATCTTGTTATTAGACAGGGAGTGTCGTGGTCGTCTTTGGTTCCTGCTGGTGCTGTGAGGAACAGATTATTGTTCTAAAATCATCTCCTAGTTCTATAGGGAGAGGTTCCTGCTGGTGCTGTAAGGGAAAGATTATTGTTCTAAAATCATCACATACTGCTAGAGGTAGAGGTTCCTGCTTCTATTGTGAGGGATAGATTATTGTTCTAAAATCCTCTCCTAGTGCTATAGGGAGAGGTTCCTGCTGGTGCTGTAAGGGACAGATTATTGTTCTAAAATCATCTCCCAGTTCTATAAGGAGAGGTTCCTGCTGGTGCTGTGAGGGACAGATTATTGTTCTAAAATAATCTCCTAGTTCTATAGAGAGAGGTTCCTGCTGGTGCTGTAAGGGACATATTATTGTTCTAAAATCATCACTTACTGCTAAAAGGAGAGGTTCCTGTTGGTGCTTTGAGGGACAGATTATTGTTCTAAAATCATCTACTAGTTCTATAGGGAAATGTTCCTGCTGGTGCTGTGAGGAACAGATTATTGTTCTCATTTCATCACATACTGCTAGAGGGAGAGGTTCCTGCAGGTGCTGTAAGGGACAGGTTATTGTTCTAAAATCATCACATACTGCTAAAGGGAGAGGTTCCTGCTGCTCCTGTGAGGGACAGATTATGGTTCTAAAATCATCTCCTAGTTCTATAGGGAGAGGTTCCTGCTGGTGCTGTAAGGGACAGATTCTTGTTCTAAAATCCTCTCCTAGTTCAATAGGGAGAGGTTCCTGCTGGTGCTGTGAGGGACAATGTATTTTTCCCAAATCATCACATACTGCTAGAGGGTGAGGTTCCTGCTGGTGCTGTGAGGAACAGATTATTGTTCTCAAATCATCACATACTGCTAGAGTGAGAGGTCCCTGCTGGTGCTGTGAGGGACAGATTATTGTTCTAAAATCATCTCCTAGTGCTATAGGGAGAGGTTTCTGCTGGTGCTGTAAGGGACAGATTATTGTTCTAAAATCATCACATACTGCTAGAGGGAGAGGTTCCTGCTGGTCCTGTGAGGGACAGATTATAGTTCTGAAATCATCACATACTGCTAGAGGGAGAGGTTCCTGCTGCTCCTGTGAGGGACAGATTATTGTTCTAAAATCATCTCATCATAGTGCTACAGGGAGAGGTTCCTGCTACTCCTGTGAGGGACAGATTATTGTTCTAAAATCATCACATACTGCTAGAGGGAGAGGTTCCTGCAGCTCCTGTGAGGGACAGATTATTGTTCTAAAATCATCACTTACTGCTAGAGGTAGAGGATCCTGCTGGTGCTGTAAGGGACATATTATTTTTCTAAAATCATCACCTACTGCTAAAGAGAGAGGTTCCTGTTGGTGCTGTGAGTGACAGATTATTGTTCTAAAATCATCTCCTAGATCTACAGGGAAAGGTTCCTGCTGTTGCTGTGAAGGACAGATTATTGTTCTAAAATCATCTCCTACTGCTATAGGGAGAGATTCCTGCTGGTGCTGTAAGGGACAGATTATAGTTCTCAAATCAGCTCCTAGTGCTATAGGGAGAGGTACCTACTGGTGCTGTAAGGGACAGATTATTGTTCTAAAATCATCTCCTAGTTCTATAGGGAGAGGTTCCTGCTGGTGCTGTGAGGGACAAATTATTGTTCTAAAATCGACTCCTACTGCTATAGGGAGAGGTTCCTGCTGTTGCTGTGAGGGACAGATTATTGTTCTAAAATCATCACATACTGCTAGAGGGAGATGTTCCTGCTGGTGCTGTGAGGGACAGATTATTGCTCTAAAATCATCTACTAGTGCTATAGGGAGAGGTTCCTGCTGGTGCTGTATGGGACAGATTATTGTTCTAAAATCATCTCCTAGTTCTATAGGGAGAGGTTCCTGCTGTTGGTGTGAGTGGTGAATTTCTTGCACAAAAATAAAAAGTGCATCTACGTTGTTGTTTTCCAAAAAAAAAAGAAGAATTTATTTTTTTTTTTTGTATTAATAAATATTGCTACATAGTACATTTGCAGCCAGAATGAGGAGAGCGTCAAATAAGGGACATGGTCGTGGTGCTGCTGATGCTTCTGGTGTTGGTGAAGTTCCTGTTGCAAGGAGAGGATGTGATCGATTTGTGCCAGCTACACGCACAAGTGAAAAACCTTCTCAGGTGTGAGTAGCCGACAGAACCTTCAACGTTATATGGTAGGCCAGAATGCTGCTCAACGAATGGTGAGGCAAGAACAAGTACAGGTGATAGTAGATTGGGTGGCTGACAATGCCTCCAGTTCCTTCACATTGTCTCCCATCTGGTCCCTTGATGAAAGCTCAGAGTTGGCCCCTGAACCCCATGGCCATCTGTCTTTTACCTCAGCCCCTTGTAAATCAGCCAAGCAGTCTGAGCCCCAAGTCATGCAACAGTCTCTTCTGCTTTTTGATGACTCTCCTGGTGTGCTTTCCATTGGCCATCCACATAGCGCTGCCCCAGAAGTGGAAGACATTGAGTGCACCGATGCCCAACCACTTCTGTTGCAGGATGAGGACATGGAAACACCAGCGCAGCACGTCTCTGATGATGACGAAACACAGGTGCCAACTGCTGCAGCTTTCCACAGACTGACAAGGAGGGTAGTGGTGAAGGGTGGGTAGAAGATGATGTGGAGGATGATGAGGTCCTAGACCCCACATGGAATGAGGGTCATGCGAGTGACGTGTGCAGTTTGGAGGAAGAGGCGGTGGTCGCACAGAGGCACCAGCACAGCAAAAGAGGAAGCAGGTTGCAAAAGCGAAGAGAGCATCCCCTAGACAGTACGTCTGCTACTACCCTCCGCACCCAGGGACCTAGCACACCAAAGGCAGCTCAAAGGCATTCCCGGAGTGGCAGTTCTTCAGACAATGTGCTGACTACAAGAAACGAGTGGTTTGCACACTGTGCAATGAGAGCCTGAAGTGAGGCATAAATGTTCTAAACCTGAGCACAACCTGCATGACCAGGCATCTAAATTCAAAGCACTTGCTGCAGTGGAATAAGTACCTCAAAATCCAAGAAAGGTCTCAACCTCCTCCTGCTTCCTCTTCTGCTGCTGCCTTGGTCTCTTCCTCCACCTCTGCAGTGCCAGTCTCACCTGTCACCCAGCAAACAGAGCATGTGACAGCAACTCCACCCTGTACGCCACTGTCCCCAAGCATTTCCACACACTCCCATGGAAGCGTACAGCTCTCCATCTCCCAAACACTGGAGAGAAAGAGGAAGTACCCCCCTACCCACCCACGAACCCTGGCCCTGAATGCCAGCATTTCAAAATTCCTGGCCTTTGAAATGCTTTCATTCAGTCTGGTGGACACGGACAGTTTTATAAAACTGATGGCGGTTGCTGTCCCACAGTACGTGGTTCTCAGCCATCACTTCTTTCCCAGACGAGCCATCCCTTACCTACACAAACAAGTCCGGGACGAGATTAAGTGTGCACTGCGCAACGCTATTTGTGGCAAGGTCCACATAACCACTGATAAGTAGACCAGTAAGCATGGGCAGGGACGCTATATCTCGCTAACTGCACACTGAGCAAATGTGGTGATGGGTGGACCTGAGGCGGCTAGCCATTTGGCGCATGTCCTTTTGCCACCCAGGATTGCAGGGCATTTCTCTTTGCCTCCTGTTGCCTCCTCCTCTACCACCTCCTCATCCACTCAGTGTAACACCTGCAGCACCAACTTCAGCACATTCAGGGGGAAACGACAGCAGGCTGTTTTAAAACTGATATGTTTGGGGGATAAACCCCACACTGCGCAGGAGCTGTGTACGGGCATTGAACAACAGACCGATGAGTGGTTGCTGCCACTAAGCCTCAAGCCCGGCCTGGTTGTGTGCGATAATGGGTGAAATCTCGTAGCAGCTCTTTGCCTAGCCGGTTTGAGGCACATTCAGCCTTGCCTGGCGCAAGTGCTGAATTTGTTGGTGCAAAAATTTCTAAAAAACTACCCGGATATGTCAGAGCTGCTGCAGAAAGTGTGGGCCGTCTGTGCACGCTTTCGGCTTTCTCACCCTGCTTCTGCTCGCCTGTCTGCGCTGCAGCGGAACTTCGGCGTTACAGCTCACCGCCTCCTATGTGACGTGCCCACAAGGTGGAACTCCACCTTGCACATGCTGGAGAGACTGTGCGAGCATCAGCAGGCAATAGTGAAGTTTCAGCTGCAGCACACATGGGTCAGTCGCTCTGCGGAACAGCACCACCTCACCACCAATGAGTGGGCCTCCATGCGAGACCTGTGTACCATATTGCGGTGTTTCGAGTACTCCACCAACATGGCCAGTGCCGATGATGCTGTTCTCAGCGTTACTATCCCACTTCTATGTCTCCTTGAAAAAACACTTCGGGCGATGATGGAAGAGGATGTGGCACAGGAGGAAGAGGGGTCATTTCCATGGTTATCAGGCCAGTCATTCACAAGTGGCTCGGAGGGTGGGTTCCTGCACCAGCATAGGCCAGGTAAAAACATTTTCAAGCCAGGGCACAGTTCTGGAGGATGAGGAGGACGAGGAAGATGATGATGAGGAGGAGAAGGAGGAGGAACCGTGTTCACAGCAGGGTGGCACCCAACGCAGCTTGTGGGCATCACTGGAGCATGGCTGGGGGGATACGGAGGACACAGATGATACACCTCCCACAGAGGACATCTTGTCTTTGTCTCTGGGCAGCCTGGCACACATGAGTGACTACATGCTGTAGTGCCTGCTCAACGACAGCCGAGTTGCCCACATTTTAACTTGTGCCGATTACTAGGTGACCACCCTGCTGGATCCCCGCTACAAGGACAATGTGCAATCCTTAATTCCCTCACTGGAGCGTGATCGGAAGATGCGTGACTACTAGCGCACGCTGGTAGACGCGCTGCTGAGGGCATTCCCAAATGACACATGGGGCTCTGTGAAAGCACAAGGCGAAGGCGGAGGAGGAGGAAGAGGTCGCCAATGCAGCTGTGCCCCGCCAGCACCTCAGAAGGCAAGGTTAGCATTACCAAAATGTGGAAAAGCTTTGTCAGCAGCATGCCCCAACAAACAGCACCATCAGCTGATAGGCAACCTCTTAGCAGGAGGCAGCATTTCAGCAACATGGTGGAACAATATGTGTGCACACGCCTACATGTACTGACTGATGGGCCTGCCCCATTCAACTTCTGGGTCTCCAAATTGGGCACATGGCCTGAGCTTGCCCTTGATACCTTGGAGGTGCTGGCCTGCCCTGCAGCCAGTGTAATGTCTGAATGTGTGTTTAGTGCGGCAGGGGGCGTTATCACAGACAAGCGCAGCCGCCTGTCCACAGCCAACGTGGACAAGCTAACGTTTATTAAAATGAAACAGGCATGGATCCCACAAGACTTGTCTGTATCTTGTGCAGAATAGACATTTAGACCAGCCTCACACAGCCATTGGTATACTTGTTTTTTTTTAATATGTCTCAATATTTTGGGGGCTACCCCAATTAGAAAAAACAAACAAACTAACAAATAACGGTCCCATTTTCCTTCTGTCACATAATTTTTGATTGTATCTGAAGAGCTATTTTTATCCATGATTACAAGTGAGTGTTTGTAATCCCTTTTACTTAATTAAATGTTTTAAAAATGGTATCACACGATGGTGGGTCTTTCTGTTTTCTATAACCTATGGTGAATGTCGGTGAGATATTTGATGTCCCGATTGGAACGACCTACCTCAGAGGAGATTTTTCTTAGCTGGGTGCACCCACATTGTGACTACTTGAGCCGGATTGGAAATATTGCCTGGAGGATCTTTCTTGCTCCATATCTACCAGAATCTGGTAAGCATATATCTTTACCTGTTTGGAGGATTTGCTTAATATTTCCTATGTACCAGCTCCGGAGGTTGAGACTCTGTTGCTTTTCATGTTGGACATTTGCTTATCCAGTGGAGTGTGCTTCTTTCTTAAAGAGTTTTTTTGGACATTCATTATCTCCTAGGCCCTGCATTTTGGTGTAAATAACAAATAACAGTGTTGGCTACCTCCTCCTCCTCCTTCTCCTCCTCCACCACTGCCACTTCCACCTACACTGCCATGGACATGGCCTAGTCAACCTCTAGGCTCCTACTCCACATCCACCTCCTCCTCCCATTTTTATTTTTTTGATGTGATTTTAAGTTATTTCCCTATCCACATTTGTTTGTAGGGCACTTGTCCTACTCCTTAATCCCATTTTGCTTCCTTTTGCAGCCCTCTTGCCCTTTCCAGGACTTTTTTACAGCCATTTTTGTGCCCAAGAGTTTGGGTTGCCATTGACTTCAATGGGGTTCGGGGTCCGGGGTCAAGTTCGGGTCAAGTTCGGTCCCGAACCCAAACTTTTCCGTGAAGTTCGGCTGAACCAGATGAACCCGAACATCCAGGTGTCCGCTCAACTCTAGTCCCAATTCTATTTGTTGAAGGGTAGCCCAAAGGAAGTCCCAATGGACGCATCTTCTTTGGCATCCACAGATATAAGGCAAGCGTGGATATTGCACTTTTGAGCATATTTGATTAAAGAGATGGTTTTGAGGGTGTTATCTGGGGCTTCCAAGCCTAATATGAATCCAACTTGGTCAAGGTGTATTAGGTCTGGAAGAAGGGGTATAAGACAGTTAGCAATAATTTTGGAATAAAGACGTACTGTATATCAATATTCGTAAGGAAAATAGGGTGGTGGCTACCACATAACAACCAGCCATTGCCAGGTTTAGGCACAACTGTGATGTGTGCCTCCAAGGGTTAAGTGGAGAGAGCCATATCTCCAGATATAGCATTGTAAGTTTTAGTAAGACAGGATAAGAGAGGACCCTGGAAAAATGTATAGAAATCCGTAAACCTGGGCTTTTTTTAGGTTTGATCGGTGAAATGGCACCCAGTAGTTCATCTCCATAAAAAGGCTGGTCTAGATCAGTCACCACAGACAGAGTAGGAAGAGAAACATATTACGATACTTTGGACAATAAATAGTCCCATGATATATTAGGGGGGCAGCAGGCAAGTTGTATAATTGCTCTTAAAAAGCCCGAACTGGCCAGCAGTCTCTTTAGGGTGGCGTGTGAGCCAACCTTCAGGGCCTTTAACTTTTATAATGAATATAAAGTTTTTAAATGATCATCCCACGTGCTAGAAAATAAACATTGTTCTGTGATGTCACTAAATAACACCAAAACAACATCTTTTAATTAAAGTGTAACTCCACTTTTGTTGAGAAAAAAAAACATTCCCCTCTGGGTGAGGGGATTGCAAGGATCTGTGCCTCTGTACTGAATGGGTCTAAGTGCCGGTTCACACAGGGGCGATATATCAGGCAACCTAGTTGCCTGACAAGTCACGCTCTTTGCAGTACAATGGAACCATTCTAATGGGAGTGACTCAAGTCGTCTCTGACTTAGACAAAGGTACTATTTTGGGGAGAATTTGGAGCGGCTTGCATTGGCTTCTATACAGAAGTTGTTTTGCAAGCCGCGCTGAAGTCATGCTGTACGGGGTGGCTTAAAAGTTGGACGAGAATCGGGCGACTTTGAAGCCGCCCTTGTGTGAACCAGCACTAATGGGAATGGTTTCATAATTATGGCACCTGTTGAGCAATAATAATGAAAGATACTGGGCCTGCATCCCTTTAGATGTGTTCTTATTGAAAGTATCTCTCCAAAAATGACATTTTTGTTGCAGGTCATGAAATCTGACTTGAATCTTAGGCAGACTTCTGGGAAAATTGGTGAGCCAATCATGCAAGCAGGAAATTATGTTTCTGGGGAGTGGTCACTACACACTCTGTGTACAGAACACCTCCAGGTAGCCATATTTCACTGCATTTTCAGAACATTACAGTAGCTGCAGATTGAAAAGGAAAGGTAGTTTTTAATGACATTCACTTACAATATGGCTTGTGTCACAATTATATGTGCTATATTATTTTTTCTTTATTTGCTATTTGTTTCCCCATGAAAGTGGAGTTACCCTACGTGCTGGAAAATAACCCTTGATCCATATCATTGAATAACTCCAAAGTCAAAAAGTTTGCTTTGGTGTTATTAAGCAACTGTTCGGGCCTGCATTTGCGGGGCACTCAGTGGGATATTCACCCGCCCAGCGCCCCACAGTGCACAGTGCATTCTAGGGCCTTAATTAGATGAAGCCTTGCACCTGACCACTGGTCAATTAGTGCACAGAGCTCTCTCAGAGCCCTGATTGGACACAGTGATAAGGACTTTGTCCAATTAAGGCTCAGTTCTCATAGTCCCACCCCATACTATAAAAGGTTCCTTCCCACAGGAAGCTTTTGCAATTTGTTGTTGCAGTGGAGATAAATAGAGCGGGGCTTAGTTTGCTACTAGGGAGTTACTGTGTTCACTTATTGTGACTCTGAGTGCAGAGTGTTAGAGTAGTGTTAGTATAGTGTGAGTTTAGTATGTCAGTATAGTGTAGTGTGAGTATAGTGTGTTAGTATAGTGTGAGTATAGTGTAGTATGTCAGTATAGTGTGAGCATAGTGTAGTGTGTCAGTGTAGTGTGTTGGTGCAGTGCAGTGTTTAACATATCATTACATAACATTTAGTGCTGTATACCCTTTTTTTTGGTTTCTGAGAGTTTTTTGTCCCCTGCCTGCTCCCTTTTTTTAAAATTGTCAGCCCTCTTTTTAATTTTTATAGTTTTTACATTTCTGTCAGCGTCTATCCTCAATTTAAAATGCACAAAATGCCACTTTTCATTCAATAGAGTGCATCCAATCACACACATTTCCCAGTTTCTATTAAATTTGGGTAATAAGCCCCCTCCATCATGTCTTGGAGGCCAACAAGGAGAGGCAGATGTTTCCATGCCACTATGAGGGGGCTAGCAGTGTCTGTGTCCACAGACAAAGGGGAACTTGGTCCATACTCAGGCAGGACACATTTGCCCCTGTTTAGTCATGTTGCCCATGCTATCCAGCCACTGCATGCAGAGGAGGTGGTGGACTGGCTTACTAAATCATCCTCATCCTCTATAACCCAAGCTGACACTAGTGCATAGTCCACCAAAGCTGCCAGATGGCCTATTTTGCCTCCTTGTCCACAGCTACTCTTGCCATAGCCCAACCTTTCATGCATGGAGGAATCAGCTGAATTACAGTTGTGCTCATAAGTTTACATACCCTGGCCGGATTTATGATTTCTTGGCCATTTTTCAGAGAATATGAATAACACAAAAATATTTCTTTCACTCATTGTTAGTGTTTAGCTGAAGCCATTTATTATCAATCAACTGTGTTTGCCCTTTTTAAATCATAATGACAACCAAGGGCGTTGCTAGGTTGGAAAAAGACCAAGGGCTCTAGCCCGAAGAAACGCGTTGCACGAGTCGCACCACAGTGAAAACTGGTGTGCTCTAAACAAAATAGTGGGTGTGGCTTTAGAGGGTGTGGCTCGCATCTGAGATGAACGAGGGGTGGAGTAAGGAAGAAAGAAAGAGATAGGGAGGGAAGGAAAGAGAAGAGAAAGAAGGAAAGAAGTCGGGATGGATGGACAGGTCCTGATCCTACACCACAATAGCAATGTGTGTATACACATTGTGGATTTGCTATCAGAAGGTATATCCTTAAAATGTTTCCTAAGCATTCGATTTCTGACAAAATGATTAACATCCACTATAGTGGAAAAAAGGCAGAAATGAGTACTGGGAACAAAAGACAGACCCTTTGACAAAAAAGAAAGTTTGTGCTGGGTTACTTCTATGCCTGATAAGTTCAATATATTGTTATAAAGATTAGTACCTAATTCTGTGGTTTCTTGGCTTTCCTCAGATATCTTCTGTAGCCTGTGTTGTTTGTGTGATGACCCCCCCCCCCCCACCTCACCCTCTTTTTCCTCCTTGATCTGGTGGCTGTGTTACTGCCGGAATATTTATTGCAGGCTGCTCCAGTGACTCATCTCTGGAAAAAATCAAGCTGACCGAGCCTCTCGAGGAGGTAAGAGACTGAGGTTAGGCTGTGTCAAAAAACTCTGACTGTACATCAGAAACCTCCGGTAGGCTAAATTTGAGAATGGAGTGAGGGCATTTTTTATTTTTAATGTGAATATAAACAGTCTCATCCTCATAGTCCTTTAGATCCCGTAAATACCTGGATCTCTTAGTCTCCATAACCTCAGTCTTTAAGTTTGAAATGTTAAGCTGGAGATCGGTATTTAGATCATCATATATAGAAAGGGAACAAATTTGCAAAACACTCTCCTTCAGGGAAACAATATTCTGGCTGGGACATAGAGTCAAGGTGCGTCCATGGGGGCAAAATTTTCTCCCTCTCTAGCAAATCTTTATATGGGCTGGTGGGAAGAATTATTTTTATTTGCCCACAGTAATTTATTTAAAATCAATATCGCCTGGTATGGACACTACATTGACAACCTGATTGTAGTATGGCATGGATCGGGTGATGCCATAGTTGAATTTATGAAATATCTTAATATTAATTCTTTAAATTTGGAGTTCACCTGGGTGCACCACCCGACCCAAATAGACTATTTGGGCTTGACTCAGATGGGGCATTCAGATAGCAACACGGTGACTTTTAGAACTTTTAGTAAGCCCTGTGTAAGGAACTCCCCTTTACTGGCTAACAGCTGTCACCCCAGACACACCATTAAATCTTTGCCCACTAGCGAATTCTTCAGTGCCAGGAGGAACTGTTCTACAGAGTGTAGCGATGTAGTAGTGGGTGAATGAATGTAATTATTATTTAGTTATAATCATTCTATTTGTTCCCACAGCAATCGATCGATTCTTCCAGAGAGTAGCATTTATTGACTTCAGACAGAACATCAAGAGATGATAAAATCCAACATAGGTATAGAGAATATTGATAACAGGAATAGTGCAACTTTAAGACACCTTCACAGAACCCAGTTTTCCTGTCATACTTTACCTAAAACAGGCTTCCCTCTTATACAACTGCCCCCCCCCCCCCATGGGTGACTAAGAGTGAGAAATTTGATTGACCAATTTTTTTAGGCCTTTTAATCTACTTTTGTCTTGAAAGAATGACAGATAGTGACCCTAAGCCATCAACAGCTGTAGTCATAAACTCTACTAGGTGGTCTTTTATTAACATTAACATATCATGGAGCAGTTATCTGTCCCTTTTATATGTATGGAACAACTGGTTTGGTCAGTCTATTCTTTAATCAAAAACCGCCCTTATAACCAGTCCTGAATACCAATGTGGCCTTGCACAACCATTAACATTCTTTTGATGTATAAAATAGATTTGTCAACTGCCTTTCCCAATACATGCCCAATATATGTATACTAGAGTTGAGTGGACACCTGGATGTTCGGGTTCGTTGGGATCGGCCGAACTTCGTGGAAAAGTTCAGGTTCGGCACCGAACTTGACCCGAACTTGACCTTGACCCCGGATCCTGAACCCCATTAAAGTCAAAGGTGACCCGAACTTTTGGTCACAAAAATGGCTGTAAAAAAGTCCTGGAAAGGGCAAGAGGGCTGCAAAAGGAAGCAAAATGGGGGTAAAAGTAGGACAAGTGCCCTGCAAACAAATGTGGATAGGGAAATAACTTAAAATCACATTAAAAAAATGGAGGCGAAGATGGATGTGGAGTAGGAGGTTGAGTAGTCCGTGACCGATGCGGTATAGGTGGAAGTGGCGGTGGAGGAGGAGGAGGAGGAGGTAGCCAACACTGTTTTTTGTTTGTTTGGTTTTTTTTCTGATTGGGGTAGCCAGCCACCAAAATATTGAGACATATTAAAAAAAAACAAGTATACCAATGGCTGTGTGTGGCCGGTCCAAATGTTTATTCTGCACAAGGTACAGACAAGTCTTGTGGGATCCATGCCAGGTTCATTTTAATAAACATTAACTTGTCCACGTTGGCTGTTGACAGGCGGCTGCGCTTGTCTGTGATAGCGCCCCCTGCTGTGCTAAACACACGTTCAGACAATACACTGGCTGCAGGGCAGGCCAGCACCTCCAAGGCATCAAGGGCAAGCTCAGGCCATGTGCCCACTTTTGAGACCCAGAAGTTGAATGGGGCAGACCGATCAGTCAGTACATGTAGGCGTGTGCACACATACTGTTCCACCATGTTGCTGAAATGCTGCCTCCTGCTAAGAGGTTGCCTATCAGCTGGTGTGCTGTTTGTTGTGGTGGGCTGCTGACAAAGCTTTTCCACATTTCAGCCATGCTAACCCTGCCTTCCGAGGTGCTAGTGGTGCCACAGCTGCGTTAATGACCTCTTCCTCCTCATCTGCCTTCGCCTTGTGCTTCCACTGAGCCATTTGGGAATGCCCTCAGCAGCGAATCTACCAGCGTGCGCTTGTAGTCGCGCATCTTCCGATCACGCTCCAGTGAGGGAATTAAGGATGGCACGTTGTCCTTGTAATGGGGATCCAGAAGGGTGGCCACCCAGTAATCAGCACAACTTAAAATGTGGGCAACCCGGCCGTCGTTGAGCAGGCACTGCAGGATGTAGTCGCTCATGTGTGCCAGGCTGCCCAGAGGCAAAGACAAGCTATCCTCTGTGGGAGGTGTATCATCTGTGACCTCCGTATCCCCCCAGCCACACTCCAGTGATGCCCACGAGCTGCGCAGGGTGCCACCCTGCTGTGAACATGGTTCCTCCTCCTCCTCCTCCTTCTCATCATCCTCATCCTCCTCATCCTCCAGAACTGTGCCCTGACTTGAACATTTTTTACCTGGCCTATGCTGGTGCAGGAACCCACCATCCGAGCCACTTGTGAATGACTGGCCTGATAACCATGGAAATTACCCCTCTTCCTCCTGTGCCACATCCTCTTCCATCATCGCCCAAAGTGTTTTTTCAAGGAGACATAGAAGTGGGATAGTAACGCTGAGAACAGTGTCATTGGCACTGGCCATGTTGGTGGAGTACTCGAAACACCGCAATATGGTACACAGATCTCGCATAGAGGCCCACTCGTTGGTGGGGAAGTGGTGCTGTTCCGCAGAGCAACTGACCCGTGCATACTGCAGCTGAAACTCCACTATTGCCTGCTGCTGCTCGCACAGTCTCTCCAGCATGTGCAAGGTGGAGTTCCACCTTGTGGGCATGTTGCATAGGTGGCAGTGAGTGGGAAGGCCGAAGTTCCGCTGCAGCACAGACAGGCGAGCAGCAGTAGGGTGAGAATGCCGAAAGTGCGCACAGACGACCCGCACTTTCTGCAGCAGCTCTGACTTATCCAGGTAGTTTTTTTAGAAATTTCTGCACCACCAAATTCAGCACATGCGCCAGGCAAGGGATGTGCGTCAAACTGGCTAGGCCCAGAGCTGATAGGAGATTTCGCCCATTATTGCAAACCACCAGGCCGGGCTTGAGGCTCAGTGGCAACAACCACTCATCAGTCTGTCGTTCAAAGCCCGCCCACAGTTGCTGCGCAGTGTGGGGTTTATCCTTCAAACATATCCATTTTAAAACAGCCTGCTGTCATTTCCCCCTGGATGTGCTGAAGTTGGTGGTGAAGGTGTTACGCTGAGCGGATGAGGAGGTGGTAGAGGAGGAGGAGGAGACAACAGGAGGCAAAGAGAAATGCCCTGCAATCCTCGGTGGCGGAAGAACATGCACCAAACGGCTAGCCTCAGGCCCACCCGCCACTACATTTGCCCAGTGTGCAGTTAGCGAGATATAGCGTCCCTGCCGGTGCTTACTGGTCCACGTATCAGTGGTTATGTGGACCTTGCCACAGATGGCGTTGCGCAGTGCACACTTGATCTCGTCCCTGACTTGTTTGTGCAGTGAAGGGATGGCTCGCCTGGAAATGTAGTGGTGGCTGGGAACCACGTAATGTGGGACAGACACCGCCATCAGGTTTATAGAACTGTCTGTGTCCACCAGACGGAATGACAGCATTTCAAAGGTCAGGAATTTTGAAATGCTGGCATTCAGGGCTAGGGATTTCGGGTGGGTAGGGGGGTACTTCCTCTCTCTCTCCAGTGTTTGGGAGATGTAGAGCTGTAATCTTCCATGGGACCGTGTGGAAATGCTTGGGGACGGTGGCGTACATGGTGGCGTTGCTGTCACATCGTCTGTTTGCTGGGTGGCATGTGACACTGGCACTGTAGAAGTGGAGGAAGAGGCAGAGGCAGCAGCAGAAGAGGAAGCAGGAGGAGGCCGAGACCTTTCTTGGGTTTTGAGGTGCATATTCCACTGCAGCTCGTGCTTTGAATTTAGCTGCCTATTCATGCAGATTGTGCTGAGGTTTAGAACATTTATTCCTCGCTTCAGGCTCTGATTGCACAGTGTGCAAATCACTTGTGTCTTGTTGTCAGCACATTGTCTGAAGAACTGCCAAGCCGGGAATGCCTTTGAGCTGCCTTTGGTGTGCTAGGTCCCTGGGTGTGGTGGGTAGTAGCAGGCGTACTGTCTAGGGGACGGTCGCTCCGCTTTTACAACCTGCTTCCTCTTTTGCTGTGCTGGTGCCTCTGTGCGACCACCACCTCTTCCTCCAAGCTGCACATGTCACTCGCATGACCCTCATTCCATATGGGGTCTAGGACCTCATCATCCTCCATATCATCTTCCACCCTCCCTTCACCACTGCCCTCCTTGTCAGTCTGCACACTGTGGAACAGTTGGCACCTGTGTTTCGTCATCATCAGAGACGTGTTGCGGTGGTGTTTCCATGTCCTCATCCTGCAACAGAAGTGGCTGGGCATCAGTGCAATCAATGTTTTCCACTTCTGGGGCAGGGCTATGTGGATGGCAAATGGAAAGCACACCAGGAGAGTCATCAAAAAGCATAAGAGACTGCTGCATGACTTGGGGCTCAGACTGCTTGGCTAATTTACAAGGGGCTGAGGTGAAAGACAGATGGCCATGGGGTTCAGGTGCAAACTCTGAGCTTTCATCAAGAGACCGGGTGGGAGACAATATGAAGGAACTGGAGGCATTGTCAGCCACCGAATCTACTAGAGCCTGTACTTGTTCTGGCCTCACCATTCTTTAAACGGAATTCGGGCCTACCATATAACGTTGAAGGTTCTGTCGGCTACTCGCACCTGAGGAAGGTGTTTCACTTGTGCGTGTAGCTGGCACAAATCGACAACGTCCTTTCCTCGCAACAGGAACTTCACCAACACCAGCAGCACAAGCAGAGCCATGACCACGTCCCTTATTTGACACTCTCCTCATTCTGGACGCATATGTACTATGTAGCACTATTTAATACAAAAAAATAAAGAATAATAAATTATTCTTATTTTTTTCTTTGGAAAACAGCAACGTAGACGCACATTTTATTTCTGTGCAAGAAATGCACCCCTCGCACCAGCAGCAGGAACCTCTCCCTACATCAGTATGAGATGATTTTAGTACAATAATCTATCACTCACAGGAGCAGCAGGAAACTCTCCCTCTAGCACTATGATATGATTTTAGAACAATAATCTGTCCCACACAGGAGCAGCAGGAACCTCTCTCTCTAGTAGTATGATATGATTTTAAAACAATAATCTTTACCTCACACCAGCAGCAGGACCCTCTCCCTCTAGCACTATCAGATGATTTTAGAACAATAATCTGTCCCTTAGAGGAGCAGCAGGAACCTCTCCCTCTAGCATTATGAGATGATTTTAGAACAATAATCTGTCCATCACAGGAGCAGCAGGAACCTCTCCCTATAGCATTATGAGATGATTTTAGAACAATAATCTGTCCCTCACACCATCAGCAGGAACCTCTCCCTATAGCACTATGATGAGATGATTTTAGAACAATAATCTGTCCCTCACAGGAGCAGCAGGAACCTCTCCCTGTAGCACTATGAGATTATTTTAGAACAATAATCGGTCCCTCACACCAGCAGCAGGAACCTCTCCATATAGCACTATGATATGATTTTAGAACAATAATCTGTCCCTCTCAGGAGCAGCAGGAACCTATCCCTCTAGCACTATGAGGTGATATTAGAACAATTATCTGTCCCTCACAGGAGCAGAAGGAACCTCTCCCTATAGCACTATGAGATGATTTTAGAACAATAATCTGTCACTCACACCAGCAGCAGGAACCCCTCCCTATTGTACAATGATGAGATGATTTTAGAACAATAATCTGTCCCTCACAGGAGCAGCAGGAACCTCTCCCTCTAGCACTATGAGATGATTTTATAACAATAATCTGTCCCTCACAGGAGCAACAGGAACCTCTCCCTATAGCACTATGACATGATTTTAGAACAATAATCTGTCACTCACACCAGCAGCAGGAACCTCTCCCTATAGCACTATGATGAGAGGATTTTAAAACAATAATCTGTCCTTTACAGGAGCAGCAGGAACCTCTCCCTACAGCACTATGAGATGATTTTAGAACAATAATCTGTCCCTCACACCAGCAGCAGGAACCTCTCCCTATAGCACTATGATGAGATGATTTTAGAACAATAATCTGTCCCTCACAGGAGCAGCAGGAACCTCTCCCTGTAGCACTATGAGATGATTTTAGAACAATAATCGGTCCCTCACACCAGCAGCAGGAACCTCTCCCTATAGCACTATGATATGATTTTAGAATAATAATCTGTCCCTCACAAGAGCAGCAGGAAACTATCCCTCTAGCACTATGAGGTGATATTAAAACAATTATCTGTCCCTCACAGGAGCAGAAGGAACCTCCCCCTATAGCACTATGAGATGATTTTAGAACAATAATCTGTCCCTCGCACCAGCAGCAGGAACCTCTCCCTATAGCACTATTATGAGATGATTTTAGAACAATAATCTGTCCCTCACAGGAGCAGCATGAACCTCTTCCTCTAGCACTATGAGATGATTTTAAAACAATACTCTGTCCCTAACAGGAGCAGCAGGAACCTCTCCCTATAGCACTATGAGATGATTTTAGAACAATAATCTGTCCCTCACACCAGCAGCAGGAACCTCTCCCTATAGCACTATGATTAGAGTTGATCGAACCCCCGGATGTTCGGGTTGGTGGGTTCGGCTGAACTTCGGAAAAAAGTTCGGGTTCGGCACCGAACTCGACCCAAACTTTATCCCGGACCCCGACCCCTTAGGAAAGTATGTAGGAAGGGATCAGCCTACAAATTTTGAACAAAAAGTGAATTTCTAATCCCTCTTGCCCCTAAGCTACCCATTATGTATTGTGTACCCAAGATACATAAAACTCTGGACAATCCCCTTGGTAGGCCCATCACCAGTGGTATAGATTCCATCACATCAAGAATAGGGCAATATATTGACCATTTCTTGCAACAGCTGGTGATGGGCACACCATCGTACCTGAAGGACACCAAACAGGTAATCAACATTCTCAAGAATGTTGAATGGAAAACCGGGATACCTTCTGGTGACTGCAGACATGGCTTCGCTCTACACAGCCATTTCTCATCAATGGGGATTGGAAGCAGTAGAATACTTTTTGTACCAAGACACATTACCGTGCACGCATGGAGACAATTCATCTTGGATCTCTTGGAATTCGCAATGACGCATAACCATTTTTAGTGTCAGGGCGCCCACTACCTGCAAATAAAGGATGTTGCCATGGGGGCAAAATTTGCCCCCAGCCTGGCAAATCTCTTTATGGCAAAGTGGGAAGAAGATGTAATATGGCGGAATCGAAGACCAGAAATGAAAATATGGCATTGATTCATAGATGACATAATGTTCATCTGGGAGGGGAGTGAGGAGTCAGCTACCCTATTCCTGAATGAATTAAATGAGAATAACAGAGGCATTTAACTCAGTTATGAGTTGAGTTCTACATCCATTCATTTTCTGGATTTAACCATTAAAGTAATTAATGATGAGATCATCACCAGTACATATTTCAAAGGCACAGATAGGAATAGTTACATTTTGCTTGACTCCTGTTATCATCCATCTTGGCTAGCAGCAGTACCTAAAGGTCAGTTCCTGAGATTACGCAGGAACTGCACTAGAGAAGAGGATTTCCGTGAGGAAGCTTCCCTACTCAGAAAAAGATTCATAGAAAAGGGATATAAAGCATTGGATATAGATAGGATCATATTGGAGGTCAACCAACGGGACCAACAAGAACTGACCAAATCTAAGGAAGGAGAGGAGCTCCCTAAAAACAATAGAGATATGAATTTCTCCTTTTTGACCTCCTATTCCTGTCAGCACAAAATGGTAAAGAGGATATTTAGTAAACATTGGCCAGTACTCAAGAATGACAAGATAATTGGCCCACTACTACCAGAGCATCCAGGAATAGTCTTTCGAGGAGCTGGCAACCTAAGGAACAAGGTAGCAACAAATACTAGACCCCCCCAAAAAAACTAACATTCTTTTCCCAAATGAATGTGTACTACTTTTGCAAGAAATGCAGGGCATGTGAGGTGAACACCCTACTAGGTAGAAAGGTTACATCATTCACCTCCTCACAAACAGGCAAGTCATATGATATAACATCTTGCATAACCTGCGCAACGAAGCAAGTGGTATACCTTATAAAGTGCCCATGTGGGCTAGACTATGTGGGTAGAACCACGCGACCCCTATCAGTAATATTAGGAGAACACATCAACAACATAAAAAAGGGGTTTCCTGGACACAGTATTTCAAAGCATTATGCTTTGAAACATGCTAGAGACCCTACGGGCACTCAGTTTTATACACTGGAAAAGTTTGAACCACACTGGAGGGGAGCAAATGCCAAAAGACACATCTCTAAGGCAGAAACAGACTGGATATATCTCCTAAAATCTTACCACTCACTAGGACTCAACATTGAGTGGGACATTAACTGTTTTATTAACAATAGCTGAACGAGAGACACCATGTACACTGACCCCCAATTTGGAAGTTAATTACATTCCTAAGAATATTAAATATTATAGTAAAAAGTAACCCTAAGATGTTCATAATACACCATGCAACATGTATTAGGAATAATACATTGATCTTTAACTAGTTCCCATTCAATTGGAAAATTATTACATCTATATAGGTAGGTGACAATAGTACTACATAAGGGTGATGTTAACCACTGAACATTTTTTCATACTAGCCCGCTACAGATCATAGGGCCCCCAATATATTAAAATAACAAGGTTATCAGCATCAACTTTACGATTGATATCATTGGTACCCTAGTGTTTTACTTCCAGATCGGGAGCTGGTAAAATAGACAGGGGAAACCGCCATTGTGTTGGTGGGTTCCAAGCAATGTAACATAGTAAACAGATCAGTCTCGTTTAGAAGATATGATGTAGTAACAACAATAGACTCCTACTGGCTCTATAGCAGCGATCATTAGTATCTAAAGGCGTGTTTTGAGAGTGCGGGCGTGCCCCAGACGACGTCATCTATGACAAAACCGGTAGGGCAGAACCGCACGCACTCGAAACTCACGCTTTACAACTGGTAACGAAAAACAGCAACAGAGGAAACGGACATAGGGCAGCGGCAGATGGCCGATACGTGCTCGGCTCTTTTATACACATGTAAGTGCTATAAGTTTTTTATATAATAAAGTATATTTGTTGGTTTTACACTATGGAAGTCCATATATCCTTTCATGTTTGATGGACAATAGGACACATGCTTTGAGAACAAACGGTGAAGCAGAATCCAAGCACTCACACAGAGAGATCCAACCATAAGGGATTGATGAGCTATATGGATCGGGAGTGAAATCGAAAACTACAGCCCATACATACAGAGAGAGGGACCCAATTAGAAGGATCGAAGGGATTGGCAGACGGCCATTATAGGATATACATTTACAGATTACATGTAAGTGCAATACCATTAGGAACAGTGCTCAATATTTGTAAGGTTTTACACTATGGCCATCTCATCTCTTTCTGGGTTATGAACGGGATCTACTCACACCAAGAAGAAAGTGAAAGAGCTTCAGGACTTTGGGGACAGACCACACGCACCCTACCACTCTACACATAAAATCCAAGTCAGTCCACTATGTGATCAGGTGTCACATATACAGCTGGTAAGGGTGGTGTGCACACTGAGGTATTTAACTTTCCCTAAAAATGCACAAACTACTTATTGGTGATTTGGGACTTCACTATTAATTTTAGGACTCCGCTCAGAGAGCCTATCACGCATGCATAAGGACTAATCAGCACAATGAACTTTCTATGAACTTTATTTATTTGTTTATTGCAAATTTTTTCATGAATACATTTACAAGCGCAATCACCACACAGTTCCTGCGCTTGGATGCATAAACCAATAAGGGAGGCCTGACTGGAGATGCAGTTCTCAATATGCAATCCTTAATCTTTCTTTTATGTGTACTAGAAGATCTTGCTGCCCTCCTCAGGACCATGGGAATCCGAAAACACTGGAGGGGAATACAAAAGAGAGAGGGGCGCACCGACCTTGTGCAATACCATAAAACCATTTATTGAAAGATAAAATCCAGCATAAAATATACTCACAAGTGGAGCAGTGTCAAAGGCACGTAAGTTATATACAGTGACGTCAGTCTATCACCACCACAGCTATGGAGGATCCAGATGGTACCATTAGCAAGGCTAACGCGTTTCCAGGGCGAACCCTCTTCTTCAGCTGGATCTTATCTTTCAATAAATGGTTTTATGGTATTGCACAAGGTCGGTGCGCCCCTCTCTCTTTTGTATTCCCCTACATTTACAAGCGCTGCATAATATTTACTATACTACCACCAGGAACCTGTCTGTAATGTAAGATGAGATGATATTAGATTGGTAATCTATCCCTCACAGCACCAGTATACTGTATCTAGTCCAGTATCAGATGGATTTAGAATGCTAAGCTTTCCCCTGACAGCACCGCCAGGAACCTGTCTGTAATGCAGGATGAGATCATATTCGATCGGTAATCTATCCCTCACAGCACTAGTAAACTGTACCTAGTCCAACATCAGATGGTTTTAGAATGCTAAGCTTTCCCCTCACAGCACTGCCAGGAACCTGTCTGTAATGTAGGATGAGATCATATTAGATCGGTAATCTATCCCTCACAGCGGCGGCAGCATGCTCTCCCTACACTAGCCTGAGACGATGTGACACGAGGCATACGTGACTCCAACTCATATAAAGGCTGGGTCACGTGATGCACTGACCAATCACAGCCATGCCAATAGTAGGCATGGATGTGATGGCTTCTAAGGCCAAACGAGTGAAACGCTTGTTGATTGGCTGCCCTGCAGCTATTCAACAGGCGCCAAAAATTGTCTGGGTCACATGATGCACTGGCCAATCACAGCCATGCCATTAGTAGGCATGGCTGTGATGGCTACTAAGGGCAAACAAGTGAAACGCTTGTTGATTGGCTGTCCTGAAGCTATAGAAAAGGCGCAAAAAATACCAGAATACCGAACCCTGACTTTTTTTCAAATGTCCGGGTTCAGGGCATGGACACCCCAAAGTCCGGTACGAATCCGAACTTTACAGTCCGTGTTACCTCAACTCTAATGTATACATATAATATAATATATACATGTGCATGTACATGCATATACATACAGTATCTCACAAAAGTGAGTACACCCCTCACATTTTTGTAAATATTTTTTCATGTGACAACATTGAAGAAATGACAGTTTGCTTCAATGTAAAGTAGTGATTTTACAGCTTGTATAACAGTGTAAATTTGCTGTCCCCTCAAAATAACTCAATACACAGCCATTTATGTCTAAATCGCTGGCAACAAAAGTGAGTACACCCCTAAGTTAAAATGTCCAAACTGGGCCCAATTAGCCATTTTCCCTCCCCGGTGTCATGTGACTCATTAGTGTTAAAAGGTCTCAGGTGTGAATGGGGAGTAGGAGTGTTAAATTTGGTGTTATCTCTCTCACTCTCTCATACTGGTCACTGGAAGTTCAACATCTGACATAGATCATGACATAGAACTCTCTGAGGATCTGAAAAAAATAATTGTTGCTCTACATAAAGATGGCCTAGGCTATAAGAAGATTGCCAAGACACTGAAACAGAGCTTCAGCATGGTGGCCAATGCCATACAGCAGTTTAACAGGACAGGTTCCACTCAGAACTGGCCTCACCATTGTCGACCAAAGAAGCTGAGTGCACGTTATATCCAGAGTTTGCCTCTGGGAAATAGACATATGAGTGCTGCCAGCATTGCTGCAGAGATTGAAGGGGTGGGGGGGTCAGCCTGTCAGTGCTCAGACCATACACCGCACACTGCATCAAATTGGTCTGCATGGCTGTCATCTCAGAAGGAAGCCTCTTCTAAAGATGATGCACAAGAAAGCCCACAAACAGTTTGCTGGATACAAGCAGACTAAGGACATGGATTACTAGAACCATGTCCTGTGGTCTGATGAGACCAAGATAAACTTATTTGGTTCAGATGGTGTCAAGTCAAGCAGACTAAGGACATGGATTTCTGGAACTTATTTGGTTCAGATGGTGTCAAGCGTGTGTGGTGGCAACCAGATGAGGAATACAAAGACAAGTGTGTCTTGCCTACACTCAAGCATGATGGTGAGAGTGTCATGGTCTGGAGCAGCATGAGTGCTGCTGGCACTGGGGAGCTACAGTTCACTGGGGACCTACAGTTCATTGAGGGAACCATGAATGCCAACATGTGCTGTGACATACTGAAGCAGAGCATGATCCCCTACCTTTGGAGACTTGGTCGCAGGACAGTATTCCAACATGATAATGATCCCAAACACACTGCCTTGCTAAAGAAGCTGAGGGTAAAGGTGATGGACTGGCCAAGCATGTCTGCAGACCTAAACCCTATTGAGCATCTGTGGGGCATCCTCAAATGGAAGGTGGAGGAGCGCAATGTCTCTAACATCCACCAGCTCCGTGATGTTGTCATGCAGGAGTGGAAGAGGACTATAATGGCAACCTGTGAAGCTCTGGTGAACTCCATTCCCAAGAGGGTCAAGGCAGTGCTGGAAAATAATGGTGACCACACAAAATATTGAAACTTTGGGCCAATGGCAATTTAGGCATTTTTCACTTAGGGGTGTACTCACTTTTGTTGCCAGCGGTTTAGACATGAATGACTGTGTGTTGAGTTATTTTGAGGGGACAGCAAATTTACACTGTTATACAAGCTGTACACTCACTACTTTACATTGTAGCAAAGTGTAATTTCTTCAGTGTTGTCACATGAAAAGATATAATAAAATATTTACAAAAATGTTAGGGGTGTACTCACTTTTGTGAGATACCGTATATACTGTATATATATATATATATATATATATATATATATATATATATATATATATATTCATATATATGTATATATGCACACACATAAAACATACTAGACAGAGGAGGATTTTTTGCAAGAGTGTACAGTAATTCCACAAACCACAGACTTGGCTTTCTACTACAGGATCCTATATGTGGCCAAAATACCTGCAGGCAGTGCCATAGACATAAAAAAGTACATCAGAGTAAATATTGATGTACTCCGCCAATCTGGTTAATTGGCCTGCCCGGCAGGTTTTCCTTATTTTTGTGGATTTTGGGGATTTGATACATGACCGGGATCCGAGGTGCTTTGGGAACGAGATATTTGGCTTCTTTTTTGTTTAATATACCTTTTTTAGATCCTTTATTAATACGTTTCTTAAGGTGTATCTTTAATTTTTCAGTGGGGTTTCCTTTTAATTTTTCATAAGTAGACTGGTCCCTGAGCAGTCTCTGCATTTCTGCATCATAATTCTCACGCATGAGAATTACCAGACCACCCCCTTTATCAGCGGGCCTAATAACTATATTTCTATTTTCTTCCAATTTCTTAATGGCTTCCCTAATTTGCTTACTATTCCTTATTTTTCACCTGGGGTAAATTATTTATATCCTCTTGTACCATGTGCTTAAAGACTGAATTGGTGAGATGTACCCTTAGGATTAAACGTGGACTCCACTTTGCTTAGGTTTTGGGGTATAGATAAAGTACAGCCCCACTGGAGGGGTACAGATATGGTGAAAGCGGTGTCCCAGATGGAGACCCGCTGGATCCATAGAATACAACGTTTACAACCCTTAGGACTAAACAAAGACATAGACCTTCAATGTTTTTTGACGGATTATTAATTATAGGTTTTAAAATTCATTTGTGTTTACCAATTTTTTAATGTAGGGGCATCATTTCTTTGCAATATTCAGGAAAGTTGGTAGGAATTTAGCAGTTTGCTAATACGACCACTAGAGGGCATCCGTCCAATGTTCCAGATTTATTGCAGGGATAAAGCCATAGAGGGTATAAGAAGGATATATACTGCATTTAAAATGGACCCGCAGATTGGTAAATGGTTTACAATGTGAATGCTCTAATGTTTTAAGAATACACTGGGTTTGAACAGCGCAAGCCGTGAGCCTGGGTGCATATATAAAATTAAGCATAACAGATTGAGCGTTTTCCATATTGGGGAAGCCAACCAATCAAAATTCAGTATTAGGGTATAAAAGTAAAAACCGGAAGATGAATTACGTAATTTCCTGAAGACGCCAAGACGGCGAAACGTACGTAGAAGACGTTCTTTCGTGAACTTCCGGACGTAGTATGCAAACGCCATGCGGCATACGAATGACGGTTTGGGACGCGATATCTAAAACAACAGCTGTTTGCCTTACAGGCTCACGAGCTACACGCTGCTCAACCTAGTGCCAGGCTCAGGCACATGGAAATGTGAGTGTGAATTTTAGTTGTTTTTATTCAATTTTTGAAAATAAATACTACACAATGGTTTTTTCATCCGTGTCCCTGGTGGAGTCATTTTTCCTCATTTAGCGGACCCAGAGGGTAATCTAGAGAGTGAAGAGAGACAATCCACCTCCCATAAAAGGAACAGTGGTTCCAGAGGCGTCTTTTGACCTTCCCGTAAAAAGGGGGTCAAAACATCTGGTGAGTTGCCACCTATTCCAAAACCGCACATTGGTGAAAATATCACAAAGAAGAGTTTAGAAGAATTCTGTTGTGCACTGGTTGTGGGATTTCTCTGCATGAACCGTTGTTGCTATAAGGAATTTATTGGACTGTATTTGTGAATATTGTATTTTATATTGGGTCTGCGCCTGACTTTCACTATTAGCTCACTGTCACCTTAGGGTTTAAAGGGGCAGCGACCCTATTGTTATTGTTATGTTGTTTTTTTGCGCTATATTTATTTGCACTAAATTTGGTTTAAGGTTTATAGGGTACCCTCATTTCATAATACATTCGAAAAGTCTACTGGATCATGTCCCAGGAGAAGCTCTCCAGCATCCTTTCGGATACAACTAAGAGGTTTGAGGACACCTGGGAACTGTGGGCTAACTACATAGGTGTCTCTTTCATCCTGGGACAGATCCTGTCCTTAGATACGGCAGACTTGAACCAAATATAGTTGCTTCAATACTTTATATCTCTTTTTCTTCTTCCTCTCTCTCTTCTTCCGGTACCTAAGTTATGCTTTTCCTACGTTCTAGGTGGGTTTTTATTCCTCCTTTCTTAGTTGACACGTTACTAGTAGGGCTGTGACAGATTTGGCCCAGGACCCCAATTCCTGTACCCACCTCTGAGTATTTGACGAGTAAGGTGGTGAGTCTCTGTCCTTTTCCCACATGGTGGAGTGAAACTTCTCTCTCCAGGCACAGCTTGTTCCCTTTATGGGGTGCTTGGAGCATGGGAGTGTGAGCCTACTACCCTTACCTTTTTGGATTGATGGTCTTGTGGCTCCGCCTTCGTCAGTTCAACTATAAGCAATAGGGAAGCAAGTCCGCGATTTTAGTAACGTTTACGGTATCCTTGTCTATTCAATATTTCTCTGTCAGTTTTTATATGCAACGATGTACTGTGTCTATTATTTTTTTTCCACAAAGCTTTTTATTGAAGAAAATACAGCAGGTGTACAGGAACACATTGTTTATATTGACGATCAAGTAGCCATGAGGCGTCTTATTACAACACAAAAACTGGTAGCAAACTACTCATGGCGTACACATTTGTAAATACATTTTATAATATATGAGACATACTAAGGAAGATAACTCTATACTTGGATTTTAGCTCTTCTAGGGTGGACATTTTTCCTCAAGGAACCCCAGCAGTTCCATTTTACGCTTCGTAGCGCGACAACTCTAGTACATCTAGAACCTTGAGTATGTATATTGTCTATGTGTTCATCTTCCAATTGTTTTTAATAGGGCGATCCTATAGGGAGGTAGAAAAAGAGGGGAGTAGGGGAAAAAAGGAAGGAGGGTATCCTTTGAGAGCCTAAGGTGAAGAGGAAAGGGGGGAGGGAGGAAGTGGGATTAGCCCTAAAAAAAGAGAAAAAGAAAAAAAAATATATATAAGAAGGCAGGGGAAGTACCCTTTGTCTGAGCCCGCCCCCCCCCACACCAGACCCCCCAGTGTGGACAACCATAGAAGCGCTCAGCGAACTCTGTTACAGGAGATAGGACTCATATGTATTAGTGGTCTTGAAATGGGTCCAACATGCCCAAATAGTCCTGAATTTCTGAATGCGTTCTTGGGAGATGTGTATGAGTTCCTCCATCTCCTCTATCTTCGATATCCTGGTGAACAATTCTCTGATTGTAGGCGGAGAAGTAGTTCTCCAGTGAACTGGGATGCATAATCTGGCTGCGTTCCCCATGTGCATAGCCAATGACTTGTAGTAGTGTCTTTTGGGCAGGGATGTGTGGTGTAAGAGGAATTGGGCAGGGTTGTAGTCAAGTTTGAATGTGTTGACCTGTGTAATAAGCACATGTACTGACCTCCAGAATGATTGAATTAGTTCACAGTCCCACCATATGTGGAGCATTGAGCCAACCGCTCGGTTGCATCTCCAGCAAATGTTAGGGATTTTGTCTCAATCTTGTATCCGTTTTCCTGAATTGCCACATTCAGTGAGCCCTTGAGATTATTGGTGTGTATGCTGATCCAGTCCTCCTCAGTCAGGTTCAGCTTGAGGTCGTTTTCCCAGGAAACTCGAGAGGGGTCTGGGAAGAAGGGGGATTCCTCCATGAGTAATGCATAAATATGGGAGATTAGGTGTCGCTGTGGTGATGTACGGGTGCAGAGAAATTCAAAGGGCGTGAGTTGTCTACTCCAGATGTTCAGCCATTGTTCGGCTGAGAGGAAGTGGTGTATTTGTCGGTATGTCCAGAAATGGAAGGAATTGGTGCGTGATATGGACTTTAAGGCTTCGTAGGGGAGAAGGCGTCCCTTAGAAAGAAAGTGATAAGCGAGCACTACATCATGTGGCCATTCCTGCTTTAAGAATGACTCTATTTCCCCTGGTGAAAGGTCTGGATTACCCCTAAGTGAGGTTAGAGGGCCCGGTGATGAGGAGAGTTTCGTGGATTTGGTCGCCTTTTTAAAGGCACATAGAAAGGGGTATATGAGGGGCGTGGCCTGGCTATGGCTGAGTAAAGACGTACTGTCACAGAGCTCCGGGTCCTCAACCAGCCATCCTGGCGCTTTAAAGAATAAAGACTCGGCATGTACTCCTCCAAAAAGCGGAAATCAAAGAAAGGCATCCCAGGAACGATCTCCAGCAAAACATCTAAACCCGGAGGGGAGATAATACATTACTTTTCCGGCTCACAGACGGCTTCCCCTGCGGGAAAGATGGCGGCTCCATGCGGCCCACACAGTGAGGAACCGGACCCTGGGACTTGGACGACCTCCTCGGTGATGTTGGCGGAGTCTGACTCATACTCCAACACCCCGGCAGACCTCCACCCCGAACCGTCCTGTTCCCAGCCCCGTTCACCGGCTACCCGAATGGACACTGAACTCCGGGACCTGATCCGGGCTCTACCGACGAAAACGGACATTGAATCCCTCCTAACCCGTTTAGAAGAACAGCGGCGCAAAGACATGCAGGAAGTGAGAAAAGAAGTGTCCTGCCTAGACACGAGAGTGACTGCGGGTGAAGCCTCCCTAGAAGTCCTGGGGCGCCGTGTTGCGGCTTTGGAAACCCTACAGGACTCCCATGTGGAGGCAGCCATCCAGCTCCAACTGCAACAGGAGGCGATGGAGGACAGGAGCCGGAGGAACAACCTCCAGCTCCGGGGGCTGCCGGAGGCTACGGGAGCAGAGAACTTGGCTGTAACGGCCACTGCCATATTTCACTGCCTCCCAGATGCTTCTCTCCCTGCAGTCCTGGAGTATGACCGCATCCATCGGGCCCTGGGTC
>BLSH010271582.1:183124-194926 GCA_018402905.1 Glandirana rugosa | reverse complement strand
TCAAAGGTCGACAACGAATCTCCCTGTCTAATAACAAGTTTTTAGTAACGGATGAGGATATCCCGGTCCAAGGTCGACAACGACATTCACTGTGTAATAACAAGTTTTTATCTCAACTCGCTTGGACCTGACATTTCAAACCCAGGCATGGCTTGAAACCCCACAGGCCCTGGGCCTGGGCTTGGGCCTGAAAAGTTTTTTACAGGCCCAAGCCCAGGTCCCAAGACCATTAAAATGGTATTCAAGACTTTTAACGACATTTTTTCAGGTCCTTTCAGGATCTCCAGACGTTTTCCTTCCTTTTACCCCCATTCCCACCCTGTTTTGTAGGGCACTTGTCCCACCCTTACCCCCATTTTCCTTCCTTTTGCAGACCTCTAGGACTTTCCTGGACTTTTTTACAGCAATTTTCAGAACTTATGGTAAAATTACCAGAACCCTGGACCCGAACCCGGACATTTTTTGAAAAGTCCGGGTTCGGGTCCGGGTCCCGGACACCCCAAAGTTCGGTACGGACCCAAACTTTACAGTCCAGGTTCGCTCAACTCTATTTTTGAACAATAATGTGTCACTTACAGCAACAGCTGGAACCTGGCCCTATAGGAGTAGGCAATGATTTTTGAACAATAATCTGTCCCTCTAAGCAACAGCTGGAAACTCTCCCTTTAGAACTAGGAGATGATTTTTGAACAATAATGTGTCACTTACAGCAACAGCTGGCCCTATAGGAGTAAGCAATGATTTTTGAACAATAATCTGTCCTTCTAAGCAGAAGCCTCTACCTAGTGTAGTCAGATCACTCAAAGCAGCAGTATGTGAAATCTCAAATTACTCCCACAATCGTATCGTTGTGTATGATCGCACAATCTGATCGTTGTGTAGATATGGTTTTTAAGTGTGGGGATAGAGTCAGATAGAAAGTGGGTTTCTTGTAGGAAAATGAATTGGGCTTTTTGCTTAATGAACGCGGTCAGGGTCTGCGTCCTTTTCTCCGGGACATTTAGCCCCTTGGCATTAAGGGAAACGCATTTCAGGCATATTGGAGCTACTTTACTTGAATTCATCTTTATGTTGTGAATTTCTGCCTGCTGCAGGGTCGCCAGATGGGGAGAGGAGGGCGGGGGGGGGGGAATCGAGCCCAGACATCGGGAGAAAGAAGCAAAAAAAAAAAGAAGAAAAAGTGAAAGGGGCAAGGTAGGAGAAAGAGGGAGAAGGAAAGTGGGGGGATAAAAAGAAAGGTTGGTTGGAAAGAATAGAGAATCAAGACCTTTCAGAGGGGGTCAAAGAGATTTGGAGGCAGACAATGTGTGTCCGCTAGTAGATACCAGAGGCGAAGGTAGAAGTACTCCCTTGCCTAAAGAAGTAGGTCTGGATTTTCTGCAGGTGTCCAATGAGACTGCTGTTTGGGGATAGTGAGTCAAGCAAGGATCAAGAGATGTTGCACATAAGAGGACTAAGAGGATAATTAAGTGGAGTGGGAATCTCAACGAGACTAACTTGAATAAAATAATTGTGTCAGGGCTACCTGGAGTCGTAAAAGGTCATCCTGGAAGCACAGCATTTAAATACAACCTGCAAGAGTTAAAGCATAGTAAACGTGTTAAGCTGGAGACCACCAAACTTCCAAACGACTAGATCCAAAAGAAGTATTAAACCGTAATAACCCGTGTCTAAGTGGAACTTTCTCCATCTACGCTCCCCCAGTTGTATGCTGACTTGTGATGTTTTGGTCTGAAGTAAATTCGCAGGGATCTCAGTCAGAACCAGAAATTATTGGATATTAATAGTGTACTGTATTGCTTTCATTTTATATGAATTTATTTGCTCTGCAGAACTTAATCATGTCCTGTAGGCGTGCACTGTGCTTCCTGTTAGAGTTCATTAGCACCTAATGGCCAATGCTGCTACCCACAATCATCAACTCGTCAATGAACCACTGGCATCTATATTTATGAAGGGAAGTTTGGTCAGCCCTCAGCAATTACGATGTTCTGTTACGAAAGTGGTTTATATCTTATACTCTATAAAAGACAGTGAAGGTGCTATGAGAGGTCAGGTTGGCTGAGGCCCCCCACATGGGCTGGCCCCAACATCCACAATGGTGGAAGGGCTTGAGTATATGTGTAGGCATTAAGTAGATCTCTCTACTGTCCCTGCACAGCCACTGCGATGTTAGCATAGGAGAAACTTCCTAAGTGGCCGGGTTCTATAGCAGTGTAATCGGGCCTCCCGTCACTGGGACCCCAGCCTCACCCGCCTCCCAGGATAGATTCAGTGCAGAACCAGAGTACTGGGGACATCAGTTCCTCGTATGAGTAGGGGCGTGAGGAAGTAGACATCAACAGCGTTGGTCTCGGTTCAATACGGCAGGACTGTTCTCCTAAGAAGGTATCAATCTGCAATATTGCTGGACCCAGGAATATTGGGCATCAGCGCCTGTAGTCCAGGATGGGAGACAAGGTGTGTGACGTTATACATTAGGTGGGGAATGAAGCAGTTGACAGACAAGTTCTGTGTGGGATACTAGGAGGTATCCCCGCCATTGAGGGACGGTTAAGAATGTTTACCATGAAGAGCAAGCAATTACCTGAGTACAGTGTCGGGTAAATAATACGTTGCAGTCTGATGAAGATAAAGCCAGGCATGGCTGTGGTCTCTGATGAACATGTCAATATCCAGCATGTCTTCTCTTGATAGGCTGGGGGACATGAAATGGAGAACATAGTAGTAACATAACTATTGGAATCCAGGAAAGTCAAGTGAAGGGTCCGTAGATTTAATTCCCCATAGGGATGTTAGTCTCCTGCTCGGTTCCTGTGAGGAGTGGAGGAGACTCCAGAGCCAGAGTGGCTCAGGTCTCTACGGGAGTGGTGTTATTCCGGTGTCGTTGGGTCCATTCTGCGGCGTCTGGATCACTGTCTCTGCACCTTCGGTGAGCGGTTGTGTGATATCGGGTGCCAGGGCTCTGTAGGAAAAAAGAAGGCGTACCAATCCGGCAGATCAATCTGGGGTAGATCAAGTTGCTTGCAGAATGATTGGAGGTCTTCCGGTGTACGCAGAAGAGCTGAACGACCCCTAGTGGAGGCTGAGAGGCAAAATGGGAATTTCCAGCGATATTGTATATTACGGGAACGTAGTGCCTCCAACAGGGGGTGTAAGGCACGTCGGTTCTGTAATGTTATTTGTGAAAGATCCTGGAATAGTTTAATTTCAGCCCCATTGAACTTGAACAGTATTCGGCCTCTGTCCCGTGCTTTGCGGAGGATTTCTTCCTTGAGAGGGACGTTAACTATACAGCATATTATGTCTCTCGGGGGTTCAGAGTGCCTAGGAGGGGGCCGCAGCGCTCAATGGGCTCTTTCCATCTCAATAGGAGAGTCTGCCGAGCGCCCGAGCATGTCATTGAATATGGCGCAGAGAGTATGTGGGATGGCAGTTGGTTCCACTCCCTCAGGAATCCCCCTCACCCTAATGTTGTGTCTTCATCCACGGTTGTCGAGGTCCTCAACATGGCGGTGTAGTTCCAGGAGGTGGGGTAGCTGGGCGTCATATGTGCGTTGCACCTGTCGAATGGCATTCGCGTGAACTTGTGTTGTTTGTTCCACGCAAGTGATGCGATGGGCCACCACTTGTAAATCTGATTTCAGGTCAGTGATCGCAGCAGTCAGCATATTTTTAATGTCCAGAGAGACCAATTGTAAGTCAGGGAGGCTCAGGGGTTGCAACGGATATGGGCTGCTGGACTCCCCTCGTTCCACCTGCGAATTAGAGCTGCTGCTTGGGGAGCGCTGCATGGAGGCCTGAGAGAGTGCTTGCTTGCCCACACGTTTGGACTGAAAGAGGTCCGGGATGGAGTATTGTGGTTGTGGATCAGTCTCTTTCCCGGTGCGGGGTGTAGAAGTGCTTCTGCTGGATTTACGCATAGAAATAGGTACTAGCCCCCGAACGAACATTCAGTAGAACGAAGGTTTATCCCCGAACGAACAAATATGAAAGTTCGTCAGAACAAAGTTTTAGCACACAGGCCGTATGTTCCAATCCTGTCTAGGCCTCGACCAACTAGAGAGTTCTGGGTGTTCAATAACTGTCCGGAGAGTGTCCCTTGATAGATTAAGGGCCCAGGTGAACGCCAGCAGGGCAGATGGGTGGTAGATGGAGCCTGTAATCTCCGGGATTGGCACCGCCAGTTCCGGGGTCTGTAGGCCGCAAAAGCCGTGACCTAAATTTTATAGTTATAGAATAGAGGGTGCGGATTGTAGCTGGAGGGATGGGGAAGTGGGCTCGGGTGGTTAAAGTGCTCACCCGTTCTCCCTGTGTCCAGATGCCTGTGTTTTGATCTAGCCTGGGGGAGCATGTCCATTTGTAATCGTCCCTCTGCAGTGTGTGTGCGGATCTTGAGCCGATCTCACAGGGTGTCCAGGTGTTGGGGGGCTCCTGTCCAGCTGATCCCTGGGTGTTGGTGGCGAAGGATTCCCCAAAAAAGCTTTTGTATGTCCTCAATGTGCAGGAGCTCTCTGGTTAAGCAGCCATCTCGGATCCAGGCTAGACCACGCCCCCTGTGTCTATTATTTTGAAAATACTTTATTGGGTTTTCAAAAATACAGTATCTCCGGAAACAAAAATAAACACGGGGAGTAAGGGAAGGCCTTACTGCAGATATTCAAGAAGTTACAAACAGTTGTCAGGAACTAGGAAAGTCGCAATACAATACAGCAAGGGTACAGGAATGAGAGAATCCCGGGCCAAGCCCATCCCCACCCCCAGACGCCCCATCTGGGATCAAGCTGCGTCCAGAGGGGGAACACGCGCCCACACCCAGGCCACCTCCCCAGGGCCGACCTCCATTGTCCCAACTGTAAAGGAAAGGGACACAAAACTTCCTTAGGGCCAGACACCCCGTGATATTACCACCTTGTATAACACTAATGAAGAACCAACAAGACGTTTACCTGAGACAAAAAGAGAAAGAAAGAATAAGAAAGCCAGAGAAAGGGGAAAGAAGAGGCGACAAAGAAGAGAAAGGCACCAGGAACGCTGAATCCGCAGGAGGCAGAAATGGATCAGGAAGGAAGATTGAGGTATCTCTGCCAAGGCTCCCATACCGCATCAAATTTATCAGATGAAGACAGAAAAATATGGGTGATTTTCTCCTGGGTCATTATCCAAGTGATTTTCTTTTTGGCTTCATTTAAGGAGACAGATGGCCTCTTCCACGCCCTCGCCAACATAATCTTGGCGCCAAGTAAAATAAATTGAGTTAATTTGTACATGGACCTGGAGAGGCCATCCGGCCTAAAATGAAGAAAAACGATTTCCTGGTTTTGAGGAATCGATTGACCCGTGATCTTCCTTGGTAATGCGAAAATTCTATTCCAGAACCCCCTAATCCTTGGACACTCCCACCAAGTGTGAAAGTAGGAGCCCAAGAGGTCACACCCTCTAAAGCATAAGGAGGACGTGTTTGGGAACATAATTGAAAGGCGGGTGGGGACAAGGTACCACCGGAAGATCACCTTTACATTGGCCTCCATCAGAGAGATATTAACCAACCCCTTGGAGGATTTTGTAAAGATGGAGAACCATTTGTCCGCTTCCCAAGATACGTCCAAATCCCTCTCCCAGTTCTTAGCATATGAAGGTTTCAGAGGAAAGTCCATCAATGATGCATATATAATGGAAATGCCCCCCTTTTGGGAGGAAATATCTGAACACCACTTGTAGGGATTTATACCTCCAAGAGCAGGTTTTTCCTTCCATAATGAGGCAATATAATGATGAATTTGATGGAAATTAAATCTTTCTGACTGGGGCATATCTAGCTTGCAGATACAATGTTCTAAGGAGAGGGGGCCTAACGAGTTTAGAAAGTGGCCTATTCTATAGAGCCCTTTATTGGTCCACCACGCAAATGCGCGAATGTCCTGGCCCGGAGGGAAGCAGGGGTCATTAAAGACATGTTTCAGAGGGCGAATGCCAGACACCAAACCAGAGGCCCTAAAGAGCGAGTCACAGAGGGCGATCGAGTGGGACAATGTAGGTGACAGGATCAGGGGTCTTAATTTTGGATGAGCCCAGACCAAAAAGTCTATTGTGTTGAGATGCACGGCCTGCCTTTCTATCCCAACCCAATCCGGACTATTCGAGGGGGCATAAATGATAGAAAATTGAGCCAGTTGAGCTGCCTGGTAGTACCTCCTCAGGTTTGGGAGCCCCAAACCCCCTTGGTTGCGACGTCTCATAAGGACTTCCGCTGGACACCTAAAGCCTTTATCGCCCCATATGAACTTTTTAATTCGGGCTTGGAATTTAAGCTGGTGGGACTTAACGATAGGGATGGGGAGAGACCTAAATAAGTAAAGGATCCTCAGCAAGAGGGTCACCTTGACCGAGTTAACCCTCCCTAACCAGGAGATTCCCATTCTCCCCCAGGAGGCGAGATCATCTGAGAGTTGTTTAAGCAAGGGGGGTAATTAATCTTATACAAGAGGTCAATGCTAGGCCCCAGTTTGATACCTAGGTACGGGATATGGGCTGGGCTCCAAGAGAAGTGATAGAGATCCTTAATTTGCTGTACAATCCTCTCGGGGACATTGACATTGAGGGCCGCCAATTTAGACATATTAACTCTTAAACCCGAGGCCTTCCCGAAATCCTCAAGGAGCCGAATGATGTTTGGGACCGAATCAAGGAGGGAGTTGATGAACAGGAGTAGGTCATCAGCGAAGAGGGCACACTTATGCGTATGTGGACTACAGCTCACCCCCCCGGATGCCAGGGTGGTCCCTGATTGTGATTGCTAAGGGCTCAATAGCGATGGCAAATATTAGCGGAGATAGCGGGCACCCCTCTCTAGTGCCCCTGTGGATAGAGAGTGGATCAGAGAAGTAGTTTTGCAATTTCACTCATGCACAGGGATTGTAATATAACACTTTGAGGGTCTGCAGGAAACGTGCACCAAAGCCCCAATGTCCCAAGACCTCAAACAAATAGGGCCATTTAACCGTATCAAAAGCTTTTTGTAGGTCGACGGAGAGTAGAAACCCCTCCTGAGGGGGTCCACCATCCCACGCTGATGTAAGGAGCGAGATAAGGTCCACTGCCCTTCGGATCTGATCGGGTCCCTGCCTCCCAGGGATAAATCCCACTTGGTCCCCGTGGATATATTTTCCTATGAAGGTGGACAATCTGTTCGCCAAGATTTTAGTTAGAATTTTTAAGTCATTGTTGATTAAGGATATGGGCCTATAGTTACTTACTTCCGAGGGGTCCTTATCGGGTTTGGGAATGACTGAAATATTGGCCGTGTTAAGATCCCTGAGACAACTCTGCAGGGAGTTGAAAAAAATTGCTAGATGGGGAGCCAGAATAGGCCCGAATTGTTTGTAATAGCCTGAGGAAAGTCCACCAGGACCTGGGGCGGAGCCCTTTTTGAGGTGTTTGATAACGTCCAATATTTCAGCTTCCTAAATGGGCTCCTCTAAAGCAAGACTATGATCCCTGTCTAGTGTAGGAAGTGAAGTATTGTCTAGAAAGTGGTGATGGGAGACGGAGGAGACTGAGATCTCTGATTTATAAAGATTAGAGTAAAACCTATGAAACAAGTCCATGATTCTCTGAGGATTTTGTGCAATGTCCTCCGAGGTGTCCCTCACTTTCGGGAAGGTGAAAGATTGAAATTTTGGGGATAGCCTCGAAGCTAATTTAGGGCCTATCCAGTCCTTCTGAAGATAAAAGTGGGCATTAGTCCACTGGATCTGCCTCTCTGCCTAAGTAGTCAGGGTCAGGTTAAGAGCCACTCTGCTTGCTTCCAGATTAGCTCAGGATTGGGGGGGAAGGATTTTTCTTGTGCGCCTTAGCCATTTTGTGGAATTCCTGCTCACGCTTAACTAGATCGATCTGTCTTTCTTTCTTAAGTTTGGTCGATAACTGCATAATTTTACCCCGGATCACTGCTTTGTGAGCCACCCACAATGTCAAGTGGGTGACTTCCTCTCCCGCATTTAATCTAAAATATTCCTTAAAGTGGTAGTAAACCCTCCTATCATTTTCAGCCAAGGAAGCTGCCATCTTGGCCTCTGTTTAATCTACAACTGCCATGATGCTGCACATGTGATCAGCTATGACACCAGCCATTGGATGGTTTGACAGTTTGGTTTAGAGCACAACCAATGGGAGTGTTACATTTCCGGCACATGCCGAAAATGTGACTGGTTTTTAACCGGTTATATGCATGGGTTTACTACCACTTTAAGGTCATCCTCAAGCAAAGTACAGTGAACCAGGTTATTTAAAATTGATTCCTTAAGACGCCATTGAGGTCGCATCCTGACAGCCGGCTGGGTCTTAGTGTGTATGACCACCATTGAGTGATCCGATAGAGGGGAGTCCCTTATAAAAGATTTGGAGACCAAGGGGATCAAATGAGCTCCCATAAAGATGTGATCAATTCTGGCCAGGGTCCCATGGGGAGCAGAGAAGTGGGTGAAATCCTTTGTTTTCGGGTTGAATTCTCTCCACACATCTACCAACCCTAGCGAGAAAAGGAGCCTTGCAAACCTCAGGCTACTCCTCGGGGGCTGAAGCAGACGTGCTCGTGTAGACCTCGATTTGTCTAACATGTGACCCAGGGCTGTATTGGAGTCCCCTCCCAAAATCACTGTGCCCTCAAACTGGGGTGAGAGGGATTCCAACATGTACCGCAAAAACTGCACCTGACCATGGTTCGGATCATAATATGAAATAAAGGTGAACATGTGGCTCCTAAGCTCTCCCGATAAGAGAATGAATCTACCCTCTGGATACTTAATTACCCGTCTAGGCTGGAAACCCACTCCCTTAGCAAAAAAGATACCCACCCCTCTAGTCTTGTCCGGTGCATCCGCTAAGAAAAATTGAGGGAACCTCTCATGTATGAATTTAGGATTGAATTGGATGGGGGAGAGAGTTTCCTGTAGGAGAAGAACCTCCAAATGCTGAGAGTAAGTGGAGTGGAAGTACTTCCTGCACTTCAAGGGGGAGTTCAATCCCTGTACATCGTGGGACACTATTTTCAGAATATCAAGGTGTTTAGGTGTAGAGGGCATTGTGGGGTGGGAAAAAGATATGCATCATTGTGGGACCACTCACCCAAATCCTGCAGGGATATGAAATTGGAGAAGCCTCCCCAATAGGTGGGGATCCACAATTTCTCGTATCCATCCTGAGGAAGCCTTCCTGGCGCCTGGAAAGAGACAAAAAAGAAAAAGAAGAAAGAGGAAAAAGGACTGAAACAGGAGACCTGGAAAAAAAGGAATAAGGGGGGGGAACGGCCCTTGGCTGCCAGACCCCTCCGCATCCGGGGGACAGAAGCCAAAATACCGGCGCCCGCATCCCCAATGTGAACAAGAAACCTCTGCCACACCAGCAGAGTGACTGCTGCTCCGGGATAAGCCATTAAGAGGCCTCCAGAAGCAGAAGGAGGAGCATGTCTACCACCCCTTCCCTGTAGTAGCCCAGTGCATATCATACATAGGGAAGACAACCCCCCTGGAAAAAACAACACAGCTAAAAACTAGATCAACAGAAACCCCGTAACCCGGGGGCAAGGGCGCGGTAAGGAAGGGGACATATAAACAAACATTCTGAAAACAAAGGATGCCAGTCTGTGCATTAGGAAGGAACCACCTAAAAAAGGGGCTAAGTCACCCAAGGCCCGGCACCACCCCCCAAAGGAATCTAGGACAAGACCCGGGGGAGTGGGGACCGGACCACCGCGTCCCGCCAAGGAGAGAACCTTCCCGAGGCCCGGACATAATCTCACAAAAGTAAATAAAAAAAACATATCTAACCAGTAGGACACCTGGGTCCTTCGAGTCCAACCTGTGAAAAACAAATATAAAGAGCAATGACTCAACATGAATGGTAGAGACAATCGACATGGGTCGAGAAAGTCAGTCAAAGAGCAATGGCCCAGAAGCAATGTCACCTGATCAAGGGGGGTGAGAGTCTTTTGATCTCTTAGACTATTGTTTTCGCCAAACTAGAGGAATTGGGCTCTGAGGCGAGGGTCGCTTGGAGGAGCCCACGGCTTTCGCTTGAAGGTTAGAGGCTGGCTCCAGCGAGATCAGTCCCAACTTAACCAGTAGATGCTCACCCTCCTGGAAAGTACTGAAACCATAATTCTTGCCTTTGAGGGAAAAGGATAAACGAAATGGGAATGACCACCAATATTTGATGGATTTTTGTGTTAGGGCTTCGAGCAGAGGCTTTAGGGCCCTCCACTTTTGAATGGTGGTAGGGGAAATGTCTGCGAACACTTGAATCCGGTGGCCCAGAAAGCACAGCTGGGGAGAATTCTTGGTTATTTTCATGATCTCCTCCTTAACTGCGTAAAAATGTGGTTTGACCACAATGTCCCTAGGCAATCCATCTGGACGGGGGGGCTTGTAGAGCTCTGTGGGCCCTGTCCAATTCCAACCTGTGGTCTGGTATATTAGGAATAATTTATTTTATAAAGGAACGGACTGTGCTTTGCACCTCAGTAATGGATATAATAAAATTATACCTACAAGAGTGTTTTTCTAGGTCCTCGATTTTGGAAAGGGCTGAGTCCAGCTGGTCTTGTAGGTCCTGGATACAAGTTGTATTTTGGTTCGCTCTGACTATTGTTTTGTCTGTCCTTTGTCCGATGTAGTCGATTCTGGAGCCCAGATTCTGAAGGTCCGTTTGGATAGTGGACGTGATTTGGGAAGCCGTCTGAGCAAGGCCTTTGGAGAGCATTTTGGAGAAGGTTATCATCATAAACCTTAAGTCAGAATGCAAAGTTGGAGCAAGGGACCCCAAGATTCCTGGAGTGTCCGGGGCAGAAGCCCGGTCCCCATTCGGGGAAGTGAACATCTCGTCCAGAGTAGAGTTGAGCGAACACCTGGACGTTCAGGTTCGGAGGGTCCGTACGAACTTTGGGAAAAAGTCCGGGTTCAGCACCGAACATTGCCCGAATGTTATCCCAGACACCGAACTCCATTGAAGTCAAGGGGGACCCGAACTTTTAGGCACAAAAATGGCTGTAACAATGTCCTGGCAAGTGCTAGAGGGCTGCAAAAGGAAGTAAAATGGGGGTAAGAGTAGGGCAAGTGCCCTACAAAAAAATGGGGATAGGGAAAATAAATTAAAATCAAATAAAAAAATGGGAAGGGGGGTGGATGTGGAGTAGGAGCCTAGAGGTTGACTAGGCCGTGACCATGGCAGTGTAGGTGGAAGTGGCGGTGGTCGAGGAGGAGTAGGAGGTAGCCAACATGGAATTTTTTTTTTGTTTGTTTATAATTGGGGTAGCCCCCAAAATATTGAGGCCTATTCAAAAAAACAAGTATATGAATGGCTGTGTGAGTCCGGTCTAAATGTTTATTCTGCACAAGGTACAGACAAGTCTTGTGGGATCCATGCCTGATTCATTTTAATAAAGGTTAACTTGTCCACGTTGGCTGTGGACAAATGGCTCCACTTGTCTGTGATAACGCCCCGTGCCGTGCTAAACACACGTTCCGACAATACACTGGCTGCAGGGCACGCCAGCACCTCCAAGACATAAAGGGCCAATTTGGAGACCCAGAAGTTGAATGGGGCAGACCCATCAGTCAGTACGTGTAGGCGTGTGCACACATACTCTTGCACCATGTTGCTGAAATGCTGCCTCCTGCTAAGACGTTGTCTATCGGCTGGTGGTGCTGTTTGTTGTGGCGGGCTGCTGACAAAGCTTTGCCACATTTCGGCCATCTATCTGTTGCAGAATCGTCCTCCGTCGTAAAGTCGTTGTACCACGTTCTC
>BLSH010271582.1:157880-178202 GCA_018402905.1 Glandirana rugosa | reverse complement strand
GATTGTGTTGGTAGCAAAGCTAGCATGTGTTGCTAGTCTAACAACCTCATTAAACTCTAAAGTGTATGACGACGAAACTCAACGTCTAACGTCTAGTTTGAGACGGATTGTGTTGTTGTATGTGTTGCTAGTCTAACAACCTCATTAAACTCTAAAGTGTATGACGACGAAACTCACTGTGTAACGTCTAGTTTGGGACGGATTGTGTTGCTAGCAATTCTAGTATGTGTTACTAGTCTAACACCCTAGCATGTGTTGCTAGTCTAACACCCTCATTAAACTCTAAAGTGTATGACGACGAAACTAGCTAGACTGACGTGATCCATCTCCGAAGACGAATCTCTAAGCAGAAGCCTCTACCTAGTGCAGTCAGATCGATCAAAGCAGCAGTATGTGAAATCTCAAATTACTCCCACAATCTGATCGTTGTGTACGATCCCACAATCTGATCATTGTGTATGATCTTAACGATCGTTGTGTTAGGCAGGGTTTGATCTGCAATGTGTCACTCAAAGCAGCAGTATGTGAAATCTCAAATTACTCCAACAATCTGATCGTTGTGTATGTTGTTGTGTTAGGCAGAGTTTGATCTGCAATCTGCAACTCAAAGCAGCAGTATGTGAAATCTCAAATTACTCCAACAATCTGATCGTTGTGTACGATCGAAACGATGGTTGTGTTAGGCAGAGTTTGATCTGCAATCTGCAACTCAAAGCAGCAGTATGTGAAATCTCAAATTACTCCAACAATCTGATCGTTGTGCAGGATCGTTGTTTTTTGTAGAGTTTGATCTGCAATCTGCAACTCAAAGCAGCAGTATGTGAAATCTCAAATTTCTGCTATCTGTCCCTCAGAGCAACAGCACAGCAGTAGTAATCTCAGGATGCAGGATCAGATGTTAAAATGTCTGTAATCTCTCCCTCACGCCGGCTGCAGCTTCCTCTCCCTACACTAACCCAAGAGCATGTGACATGCAGCACTGTGACTCCAGCTTATAAAGAGGCTGGGTCACATGATGCACTGGCCAATCACAGCCATGCCATTAGTAGGCATGGCTGTGATGGCTTCTAAGGGCAAACCAGTGAAACATTTGTTGATTGGTTGCCCTGCAGCTACTCAACATGCGTGATCAACTACCAGAACCCAGAACCCGAACCTGAACATTTTTTGAAATGTCCATGTTCGGGTCCGGATCCCGGACACCCGAAAGTTCGGTACGGACCCGAACGTTACAGTCCGGGTTCGCTCAACACTAATCCTGATGTAGATCTAATTCGGACGCCGACAGAGATATACCCAGATATCTCAAACCCCTACTCTTCCACACAATAGGATATAGGGATCCAAGATCTCCCTGCAGAGGGGACAGAGATATTTAAAATCTCGGTCTTCCCTGCATTGATTCTGAAATTAGATAATTCCCCATACCTCTCAAATTCTGTCAAGATATTAGGGAACGACTGTAGAGGGTTTGTTATATACATCATAATATCATCTGCAAAGGCAGATACCTTATGTTCTCCTCATCCCACTTCCAGTTCCCCGATCCCCACATTGGCCCGCAAAACAGCCAGCAAGGGTTCCAGGGATAGGACAAAAAGTAGGGGGGATAGAGGACATCCCTGACGTGTTCCATTATACAGATCAAAGGGCTCTGTCAATGTCCAATTCACTCGCACCTGCGCCGTTGGGCAAGAGTACAGATTGATCCACCCACATATACGGGGGCCTAGGCCAAAACGGCGTAAGGTCGAGTCCATAAACTCCCAATCCAGTTGATCGAATGCTTTCTCAGCATCTACCGAAAACAACAGGACTGGTTTCTTCCCCTTTTTTGCTTCTTGCACCAAGAGGGTCGTCCTGATAACATTATCCCTCACTTCCCTCCCTAGGACAAAGCCGGTTTGATCATTTTCAATCAAATAAGGCATAAAATGCTTGATCCTTTCAGCCACTATCCTTGCATAGATTTTTATATCTTCATTGATCAAAATCAATGAAATTGGCCTGAAGCTGGAACACATCGTTGGGTCCTTCCCTTCTTTTACCAGGAGTGTTATATAGGCCCTCAATGCCTCCTTGTGGATGCCATTGTCTCCTCCAATACAGTTCATGTATGTCTGAAAAAAAGGGACAAGAGCACCCGCCAATTTTTTATAATATATTGGTGTTAGCCCGTCCGGACCCAGGCTCTTGCCCACCCTACTATTTTTAATTGCCTGGCTTATTTCTTCTATTGAAATATCCCTATCCAGCTCCCTAGCCTCCTCCTCCGATATACCGGGCAATTTTACTTCTTGCAAATAGATTTTTATTTTAATGCATCTCATCTGTTCCTTTTCCGAGGACCGCCCATCATTCACCTTGTATAATAGTTGGTAATAATCCCTGAAAATCTTACTTATATCCCTTGTTGAATGTTTAAATTCCCCTTTCTTATCTTTCATTTTGGCAATATAGTTAGGCCTACTTCTAGGTCTAAGCGTACCTGCTAGTAATTTCCCTGGTCTGATTCCTGCTACATAATATCTATTAACTACAGTGTTGAAAGCTCCTCTGGATTCTTGCTCCAGCAGATCTCTCAGTACTTCTCCTTTCTCAACCAGCTCATTCAAAATTTGTGCTGTACTCGTATTTTTATGTATTCGTTCAAGAGTCTGAATTTCCAGCAACAACTTTTGTTTCTGGATCTGCCAGATCTTTTTTCTCTTATTACCTTCTGCAATTAACCTTCCTCTCATAAAAGCCTTATGGGCTTCCCAGAGAACTGCTGGAGCAATACCTTCTACATTTTCTTCAAAAAATAATTTCAAGTCCTTCTTTAGATCTGACATTAAACCCGGCTTATGCAGCAAGGATTCGTCAAGCCTCCAAGATCTGCACCTCATCGGAATATCTCCCAGCTCCAGAGTAGCCACTACGGGCGCATGATCAGAGAGGGTTATCAACTTAATCTCAGCCTTTAAAAGCCCATCCAAGAGCTGATGGTCAAAAAGAATATAGTCTATTCTTGAATATGAGCTATGGGCCGAGGAAAAGTATGTATGGTCTCTGACTCTAGGGTGTAGGATTCTCCACACCTCCACCAATTGTAATTTATGTAGCTTACGCTTTATAGCCCTCAGGTATTTGCCCTCTGATCAAAGGGACAGGGGCTGGGTGTCTAATGCTGGGTCAAGAACAAAATTAAAGTCCCCCGCCACTATCAGTTTCCCATCCCTGAAATCTTCTAACTTGCTCAGCACTTTCTTTAGGAACTGAGCAGGTCTAATATTTGGACAGTATATATTTGCTAATGTACATTTGACGTTAAATAAAGAGCCCTTTAAGAACAGATACCAACCTTCAGGGTCGGCATCTAGTGCTTCCAGGGCGTAAGGAGTATTCCTATGCAATCCAATCGCTACCCCCTTCAATCTTTTATTTGGGGAGTAGCTATAATACCAGGTGGGGTAAGCATTTGTCTTCAGATTTATTTTAGAGGACCATTTTAGATGGGTTTCTTGAATCATTGCTATATTGGCTGACATTGCTCCTAGTTCTTGGGACATCTGATATCTCTTATTAGAGGAATTAAGTCCTCTAACGTTATAAGAAATTATATTTAAGGAACCCATATTTTAGGTAGAAAAGGAAAAGAAGAAAAAAAAAAAAAGAGAGGAACTTTGGATTTTACTGTTTTTCTGCACCTGCCAGAGCCCCCGGACCTCATCTCCCAAGTAGAACTCACATTCAGAGGATGGTTCCGGGCTTCCCGGTAGGTGCAGCCCAACCCATACACTCTCCCCGGGCAGAGCCCCCCACCCCCCTCCCCCCCTCATCACCATCAACCTCTCTCCCTTGTTGTCATATTCTATTTGTGCCAAGTATTTGATCGGAGATCTTATATCCTGTATCTTATTCCATGTTCTACCTTTAAGTTTCCCCCACTCCGGAGGTTGCCTCTCCCAGTCATCCAATTTCACATGCTGTATACCAAGATTATTACAAAAGTCTTTCACGTCTTCCGGAAAGCGTATGGTAGCTGTAATACCCCGATTTCTAGCTTTCAAACAGGCCGGAAACCACCACCAATAGGAGATGTAATTTGCTTGTAATTGACTTATTAAGGGTTTTAAGGCTCTCCTGCGGGCCAGTGTCTCCGACGATAAATCTGTAAAGATAAAAATCTTTGAGCCATTGAAATCAATTGAAGCTGTTTTCCTCATTCCTTGAGATACCTGCTCCTTAATTTCAAAATGATGGAATCTTGCTATAACATCCCTAGGGAAATCCCCCGGAGGTTTCGTTAGTCGTTGGATTCTGTGAACTCTCTCAAGACGTATATTGGAGGAGGAATCTCTTTTCAAAATTTTATTAAATAATTCTTGAACTGCTGTTTCAAGCTCTGGGTCCTTAACAGTTTCTGGAAGGCCCCTGATCCGTAAATTATTTCTCCTGCTTCAATTCTCTTGATCCTCTAACCTGTAACGGATGTTTCTTATTTCTAATTGATCCAACTCGGCCCTCTTTCTTAGCTCCAATATAGCTTTCCTCTGTTCATCTAGGTAGTCCTCGGTTTCTTCCACCCTTAATAGGACATTCTTTATATCCATTCTTGTTGCATTCAATTCTCCTTTTTTTTTGATCAAGAAACAAATTTATTGAAAAAGAAAAACAAATAAATTCAATCGTTACATGTACAAATGCAGTTGTCCAACATCGGACCATTAATAAACAGATATTTCTCCCCGTTCTGATTACATTTCCTCTTTCAATTATTGACTGTAGTCACATGTTTGTTGTATTACTTTTTAACCTCATTATCTGGTCTATTGGTTATATTAAGTACACCGTACATCCTCCCATTTAGTACATTAGTCATTGGCATATTTATGTTATCCTCCTTTGCAAAGGTACTCTGTCACCCTTATAGTGGACCATTAACCCCGTGGATCCATACTCCTCCCTCCCACCTGGTCAGAGGTGACAAGTGCCGGGTTTGGAGAGCCACCTGTCCCAAACCTTCTCGTATTTAAGAGGACATCCCCTATGTGTATAAATCAGCTTCTTATAGGGTAATACCTTGTTGACCTCACTTATCCAGTCTTGTATGGTGGGTGCAGATGCTCGCATCCATTGTTTTGCTATGGCTTTTCTAGCCGTAAATAATGTTTCCCTGAGAAATATTGCTGTGTATTTATCAACACTACCATCTGGCAGTTGACCGAACAAACATAATTTTGGGTCTAAGGCTACTGGGGTGCCCATATCATCATGTAAAAACTTAATGATCTGCGACCAGTAGTCTTGCATTTGGGGACATGACCATATGAGATGATAGAACGTCCCCGGAGCTATCTGGCATATTGGGCATAGTGGTTTCCTATTTGGTTGAAATTTTGCCAGTTGTTTGGGTGTAACATAGGTCCTGTGCATTATGTAGAGCTGGGATACCCGATCTGGGACTCTAGGTGAAGTCAACTTTACTCCCTCTAGGGCTTCATCCCAATCCTCATCAGTCAGTTGGCCTAAATCTCCCTCCCATTTAATTTTCATAGTGTATGCTGTCTTTGTAGCTTCTCGTGCCCGTATAGTCAGGTATAGTGTAGATATCAGTTTGGAGGGTTCACTTCCTAAAATTATCGGATCTAGTTCCTCCAGTTCAGGATATCCCGACACAAATTGCATAGCTAGAGCGTGCCTCAACTGGAGGAACCTGAAGAGCATAAAATTGGGTAAATTGAATTCCTCTTTCAGCCTTTGAAATGGTTTTGGTCCCTGTGGGGTCAGAACCTGGAATAGGTATAGTACCCCCCTATCTATCCATAGTTGGGGGTCTGGAATGGTGAGGAGTTCCGACAGGTTATTATTAAACCACAGGGGCGTGTGTTTGGGATAGGCTGACGCGGTCAGCTTTCTCATGACATGGCTCCACACATACCGGTGGTGCAAGACCATGCTCTGGAGCTGGTTAAGGGGGGGAAGGTGGGACCCATTTCGCATTATAACTTGCATAGGAGTATATGCTGGGGAGTTTGTCTCCTGACTAAGGAGGGCTCGATGCCTGGGGAGGTCTACATGTTGATAATGATAAAAATGGGATGTCTGAGCTGCCAGGTAATAATCTCTCATGTCCGGCTGACCCATGCCACCCACATTGGTGGGATTCTTTAGTACGTGCCAAGGAAGTTTATGTCTGGCCGATCCCCATACAAATGACCTTAGAATGGCGTCAACTGTCTTGAAAAATTTCATGGGAATGGGGAGAGGCGCATGCCACATTACATATAACAATTTCGGTAATAAGATCATTTTAATTAGGTTAATTCGGCCTGTTATTCCCAGGGGTAGTTTAGCCCAAGATTGGGTTTTCGTTTTGATCAGCGAATATAGGGGTTCTATATTTTGGATATTGTATTCAACCAGTTGTCTTGTGACTACCACACCCAGGTATTTTATTGAGGAAACTCTAGCTAGTGGCATGGGCGGATCAATCCTAGGTGAGGGAAACTGGTCTATGGGTAGGATTTGGGATTTTTCCCAGTTTATCCTAAGACCCGAGTATTTTCCCATCTCCTCTATAGTTGCAAGCGCCTCCACCAGGGAATAATGAGAGTCAGCCAGGTACAATACCATGTTGTCTGCATACAGACCCACCTTTTCGACCACGTCTCCCATCTGCATTCCCCTAATATCTGCGTTAGCTCTAATGGCCAGTGCCAATGGTTCTGCTGCCAACGCATACAGCAAGGGGGACAGCGGACATCCCTGTCTGGTTCCCCTACCCAGGGGAAAGCTGTCCGACAGCCATCCATTTACCAGTATTCAAGCTTTTGGCGTTTGGTATAATAGTTGGACCCATTTGATAAAGTTTGGACCGATCCCAAATTTCTTCAGACTCTCCCATAGATACACCCACTCCACTGAGTCAAATGCTTTGGCGGCGTCTAACGACACCACTACTCTGGAGCCTATATTGTCGTGTTTGGCCTGTATGTTCATAAATAGCCTTCTAATGTTAAATGCTGTGTTTTTCCCGGGCATGAATCCCGTCTGGTCAGGGTGTATCAGTGTTGGTATGACCTGGATGAGTCTGGTCGATAATATTTTGGCTAGGATTTTGATGTCGACTTGGAGTAGGGAGATTGGCCTATATGACTCCGGGGTATGGGGGTCCTTCCCTGGTTTAGGTAACACTATAATTTTGGCCTCCTGCATTGACGCCGGCAGGCATTCAGTGCTGAAAATATGCTGATAGAGGGTCGTCAGTCTGTCCACCAGTATATCAGCATATGTGGCATAAAATTCTAAAGGTAACCCATCCATCCCCGGGGCTTTGGAGGTGGCCAGCTGAGAGACTGCCCTGGAGACTTCGTCTGCTGTAATTTGGTAATCAAGTAGTTTTACTTGATCCCTGTCTAGTTGGGGAAAGTGAATGCCCCGGAGATATTCCGCTACCTGGGGTACGGTGTATGTGTTTTGAGATTCGTATAATGTGGCATAATAACGTTGGAACTCCTCAGCTACATGCTGAGGTTCTGTAATAACTTCTCCATTTGTCGTGGTTAAGGAGACTACCACTGGTGGTGTGTTGTCCAGATGTGAGAGATATGCTAGTAGCTTTCCAGCTGTCTCTCCGTGTTCGAATATCTTTTGTTTGGTAAAGAATAGGTGTTGTTTGGCCTTGTCCATGTGTAGCTGTAGTCTGATATTGGCGCTATTGTGACTGCTGGGGTCCTGTAGAAAGACATTTTCTAAGTGCGTAAGATGTTCTGAGGCTTGTTGAAGGATTAGTTTAGAATTCTGCTTGTGTCTGTTGATTCTGGCTGACAGTAACCCTTTGGCATGTATTTTAAAGGTTTCCCACACATTGCCTATAGATGAGCTGCCCTGATTTTTGGTGAAGAAGAATTGAAATTCACCAGGTATATCTACCTGTTGTGTTAATAGTGTCAACCAAAATGGGCTCAGTCTCCAATTTCCACTCTGAACTTTATCGACCAATCGAATGGTCACCCAGTATGGTGCATGATCCGATAACTGTCTGGACGCAAACCCTACCGCCTCTAAGCTTGGCAGTAGCGCCTGGGTCAGAAAAATCATGTCTATCCTAGACATGGTATGATATGTAGTCGAGTGGCAGGAGTACATCTTGGTATTGGGGTATCTATGATGCCATGTGTCTATCAAGGCAAAATCAGACATCAGCTTGCCAAACCTGGTGAGGCTGGAGGACAAGTTACTCCCACCAGACGCATTCACCCTGTCCATTCCAGGAACCATGACCATGTTAAAGTCCCCCATCCATACCGCCGGAGTCTGCGGGTATTGTGCAAGAAACGCCAGGCCCTCCCGGATCACAGACGAGCAGTATGGAGGGGGGATATAGCATGCCATTATCACCACAGGTTTACCTCCTATGGATGCATAGATAAACACATATTGACCCTGTGGATCCGTTTTTAGCCCAAGTAATTCAAATGGAACTGTCTTTTGTATTAGGATAGACACCCCTCTGGCATATTGGGAGTGTGTCGAGTGGAATGCCCAGCCCACCCATGGGCGTTTCAGTGCCATCTGCATAGATCCCGTTACGTGTGTTTCTACTAATGCAGTTACCCCAGCCCCTTGGGCTTTAATGTATGCTAGCACTGCCGTTCTTTTAATTCTATTTCTCATGCCCCTGACGTTCCAGGTGAGAAATTTTATAGTAGCCATCATAACACATTAGGGTATTTCAGCCTCGTAATACATGGGTTCGTACGGATCCACAGGGTTTTTCTTACATTACATGTCCAGGTGATATGCATTATGATAAATAACAGGTACTTTTGTCTACCTTCATACTTAGACCGAAAACGTAGATGGGTTCTTTGCAAATGACTATTGTTGCACAGTAACATATTGAAATAACCAACCTTATTAAACAATATCCCCCCTCCCTGCTCTGCAGCCCCCCAACTGGTTGTGAGCTTAAGTCCCAGAACCATAAACAGATTATCAATCTTCCAGCTCAGTCCGTGGGCCGGAGCCGCTTCACTTGATAATGTACTAGATTCTTCAACCCGATTGGGTAGCATCAAAGATAAATGGGTGATATAAAAATAAAAGCACCCAAAAAACAAAAAACAAAAAAAAAAAAGGAAAAAAAAAATGATATATGTTTTCCCCCAACTAGTGGAACGAACTTTCCTCTGGGGCGATGGTAGCGCACGTGAGCTTCCTGTGCAGGGTCCCCGATTATCTCTTTTACAGTTTTATGATCCAAAGCCGATGCAGCTCCTGAATGGTTATACGGGTTACAGTTGTGTCTGTTGCAGTCACCGGGGACAATTACGTGCCCCCGCGGCCCGGGGGAAAGGCGCACAGTAGTTAGTATGTTCAGGGAGTATGTATCCCTATCCGCCAGGCCGCGGCCGCACGCATAAATCGTGCAGTGCTCCACTCTATAGCAGCTCTTGGGGTGCAGTGTGCGGCTACAATCTGAGGTACTAGTAGTATGGCCAAGGTTATATAAAAAGTTACTCACGAGTTATTCTGTGGCTCGCTTTCTGGTTATGTCCAATCCGCCGTCCGCATTTTCATGCCCGAATCTCCCTCCTGTCTAGCCAGTCAGTCGCAGCTTCAGAGGTGTCAAAGAATTGCGCCCGGCCGTCGATCTCCACCCTCAGGCGCGCCGGATACAGCATGGCATACTTCAAATGCATGGCTCTCAGCCTCCTCTTCACCTCCTGGAACTTGGTGCGTTGCCTCTGTACCTCGTTGGAGAAATCCGGAAAGGCTGCAACTTGTACATTGTGGTATTGGATGTTGCCTTTCTCCCTCATTAGCCTCAGGATTCTGTCCCTGTCTTTGAAGTTAAGAAACTTCGCTATAAATGTCGATGGTGGCGGTCTGAATGGGATGCGGTGCGCCCTTTCAACCGCGAACATGGCCGAAAATGCTTCCCTCCCGAATGTTGTAATAAGAAGGTCCTCTAGAAATCCAGTGGGGTCCGTACCTTCTGCTGCCTCTGGCAGGCCAATAAATCGAAGGTTGCATCTGCGGAGGCGATTCTCCATATCATCCTGCTTGGCAGACACGGCCTGTATCTGCCGTTGGAGATCGTCTGTCGTGTGCTGTAGCGGGTGCAGTATATCTTCAGCCGCCGAAATCCTAGTTTCCGTCTCTTTTACTCGTTCCCTGAGGGCTGACATATCTTGGCGGAGTAGAGATATATCGATTTTAACCTCTTCTAGCTTAGTAGTGAGGGTGCCTTGTCATTGTGCAATTGCCTCCAACACTCTCAGCTCCGAGGCCGTCTGTTCTGCGTTAGGTGTGGCGTCGGCGCCATCTTTGGCCTGTACCTCCTTGTCAGGAGCTCTAAATTTGGCGAGCTTGCTGGCCGCATCTTTCGCCGTTTTTGTCAGAGACATTGCCCCTTGGTGTCCTGGGTATACGACACACTCAGGTTTCCATTTAAGTGCCGGATAATCAGCAGGATTAGCGAGGCAGGAGTGTGTGGGACCCGGAGCTCACTCGGCGCACGTCCGCTCACATCTCAGCCCAGGCCACACCCCGCATTCAATTCTCCTTTAATCATTTGTTCTAAGTGGGACATCATCTCGACCATATCCTGCTTTGTAGGGAATAATTGTAAACTCTCTCCCTCTGTTTCAACGGGCTGCCTGCATGGGTTATTAGGGGAACTCCCCTTACTTTCCCGTTTTCACTTAGTTTGTGATGGAGGGTGTACACCTTCTAATGTTGTTTCAGTGCCTATTTCCATTTCTCCCTCCTCTAATACATAAGATCTTTTTTTTTGTTGTTCCATTGGGGAAGATGTTATTCCATCTGTATTCTCCACTGTGTGGTAAATCGTCTCTTGTGTCACATAGGACTTCATGGTTTGCTGACTAGACCCCTCCCCCTGATTTGTCTTCACCCCCTTTCTCCCCATTACAAAAAAAAAAAAGGGGGGGAGAAAAGGGGGTGTGGAGGTCAGAGAGTAACAGAAGTAGGGGGGGAGATTGACAGGGGGCCAGATGATCCTACCCCGAAGCTCCCAGCCCTTTATCCGTCTTTTTTTCAAAATTGAGGGTCCCAGCGACCGCACCCTTTATATTAGGAACTGTATCCCCCCTCCACACAGGGCAGACACGTGGGGCTTATGTGGGACTTATGTTTACTGCCTTTTTTTCCTTTTTTTCCCCTGCTTGATTGTCCTTTGATCCCCCCTAAATTCCAAGAGAAATATTGAAGCAAAAAAAACAAAAAAAAAACAAAACAAAAATAATTCCCTAACAAATAGGCGGGAGACTCTCCTAACACCCTTTGTGCGTTTCAGCAGCCTTTTCCTATCTTCTCATTCTCTATGAGTGTTGAGACACCTACTATAGATACTAGAGAGCAGGGATATACAATACACCCATGTTTAAATTATGTGGAGGGCTCCCCATATAGCAACGTTAAGTCTTCATTATGCAGGAGCCATCGACTCAAGTTGCCATCTAGGTTCCTGGCCAGACTACACCCCTTGACAAGGCATTTAACCTCCCACCACTCAGCCTATTCACAAGAGCACCTAAAAGCCACACACAAGCAACACAATTCTTCTCCTCCTCACCCTTCATGTCTAGCCCCTTCATGTCTAGCCCCGCTATATTTCATGACCTCTCAACAGCCTCCACTGACAGGGATAATGGTGTAGCAAAGGGTGTCACAGGTGCTTGCAACACATCTGCCAGCAGCACACCCCCAACTGTAGAGTATAGCAGGCACATTTCTCTGCCCCAGCTGCCGCATAAAAAAAAAAAAAGCACTCCCTACCACCCACATGCCCAGTGTCTAAATTCCAGCTTGTCCAAATAAAGAAAGCTTGCAGGGAAAATCAATTTAAATTTATTTATTTTCTCTATGAATGTCAGTTTTGCTGCAGCAGGTTCTATACAAGGTAGTGATGTTCCTCTTTACAGGCAGACTAAGGGGACCCCCTAAGCACTATATTTAAAGGATTGTTTCATTTTCATTGTTTCACTTTAAGCATGATTAAAATCACTGCTCCTTTAACCACTTCAATACCAGGCACTTACCCCCCTTTCCGCCCAGAACAATTTTCAGCTTTCAGCGCTGTCAGATTTTGAATGATAATTATGCGGTCATGCTACACTGTACCCAAACATAATTTTTATAATTTTGTTCCCACAAATAGAGCTTTATTTTGGTGGTATTTGATCACCTCTGGGGTTTATATTTTTTGCGCTACAAATAAAATAAGAACGAAAATTTTGAAAATAACATTTTTTCTTTGTTTCTGTCACAAAACTTTGCAAATAAGTACATTTTCTCCATCACTGATGGGCACTAATGAGGCTACACTGATGGGCACTGATAAGGCAGTACTGATTGGCACTGTTGAGGTGGCACTGGTGGGCACTGATGATGAGGCACATATATGCAGCACTGATAGGCGGCATTGATAAGCAGCACTGATGGACACTGACGGGCACTGATAGGTGGCACTGAAAAGAGGCTCTGATGGGCACTCATAGGCAGCACTGATAGGCACTCATAGGTGACACTGATGGGCACTCATTGGCAGCACTGATGGGCACAGATAGGTAGCACTGATGGGCACAGATAGGTGGCACTGGTGGGCACTGATAGGCGATAATGATAGATGGCATTTTTATGGAGGCATTCCCTGGTGGTCCTGGGTGGCATCCAAGATGAGCACTGAGTGCCATCCCTATTGGGCACTGTTCCCCTTACCTGCTGTTCCCTGGGTGGGCTCCCTAGTGGTCAGGGTGGGCTTCCCTGGTGGTTCCTGGGTGAGCATTCCCTGGTGGTCCTGGATGGGCTCCCTGGTGGTCCTTGGTGGCGGCCCTAGGGGGGACTGCACGGATAAACAATCAGCACAGACCCCCCTGTCAGGAGAGCTGCTGACCGGCTCTTCTGTACTCGCATTTGCATCTGTTCCTGTTTACACTGTGACTGGCCGTGATTGGTCACGGCTGATCATGTGGTAAAGAGCTTCTGATGGAGACTCTTTACTAAGATCAGTAATGTGGTGTGTCAGACTGACACACTGCACTACCGATCGCTAAGATATGCTCCCCCGCAGGCACACGATCACGGGTTATCTGGCCGGATGTCATATGACGTCCGGTCATGATAACTGAGCCACCGCCCAGCCCTCATATGTTTATAGACTGGACGGGAAGTGATTAAAAAAGAAATTATCTTTTTTTAAAGTTTTTTTTGCATTGGTACCCCAAAGGCAGTACCCGGGCCCCCATATACTTTTTATGGTCAATAACTTGCATATAAGCCTTAAAAATGGGGACTTTTGATTTATCAAGTTTGGTTCCCATAGATTTTAATAGGGTTCGCTGTGCGGTTCCGAACTTTTGTGATGTTCGAGAGTTCTGGTGCGACCCGAACCAGGGGGTGTTCGGCTCATTTCTATTAAGCATTAGCACGGATTAATAATTATTTTCCTGCACCTGGACTTTGTAAAGTGAGAGTATATTTCTGGATTGAGGTAGAATACGTATAGAGGGATCTCTAAATCACTGAGGCTACATATAGAGGGCTCTCTATAAAACTGAGGCTGAAGAACAAAAAGAGTAAAAACAAAGTCAATACTTTAGTCCAAGCCTGTATTTAGAAATAGTTCAGCTGGGAACACACAAACAGAACAAGTTCATTTTAAGTAATGGACATTTTACTAGTTCAGTAACAATTGTGGCTGCCTGTAATTACTTGTAAAAGTGTTTTTTAAGTACTACCTAACCAATCCTCAATGCAGCTTCCATTAATATAAAATAGTCATAGTCTCTATTACATAGTAGACAGTGTAGCACTGTACATCTGTAATGCCAATGGAGAAAAAAAGCTCTGTCATCTGTCCAAATTTTATAGAGATTCTAAATGATAGTTTTATATGGCGTATTTGTAAAGGCTGGAGAACAAGTTAGATAACTTCCAGATTAAAGTGTTTTCAACTGACTTCCTTCTGCATCCTGTTTATATTGCTCAATTTCCACTTTTGCTATGTATTTTCTCTAGGGGAAGAATTGGCCTTATCATAATCAGTGTGTTGACAAGATGTTGGACATTTGCCATTCAGATATTTGAGTAATTATTCACCAAGGGCTTAGGACTAAATGCTACTCCACTGTTTCTTGGAGACTAGAGTGATCTTTACAATGAGATTTTTTTTCTATTTCTAAATATGAGTAATGATGAGTTGCTTTTCAAGATCAGAATTTAGCAAGTTTAATAATTCATTGAATACTAAATCTGCTAAACAAAGTGGTATTACATTGAGCATTGTGGGTAATTCTCAGTGATGTAACAATGAAAATTCGCAAAATAGAATCTGATCTATACTGAAGTCCCAAATTTGACTCCGTTTTTACACATTGAAATAAGAAGAGCTTGAAAAAGGGAACAGCATGTTATCTATGTATAGTTAAAATGTATTAAACTCAAGACCTGAAATCTAATATGTTGCAGCTTACTAATCCTTATATGTGATGGCCACATTGGTTTTATTTTTGCAGACATTTTACCTTTATTTTCACCTGGTTATACTGCAAATAACAAAATACTTTCAACTGCATATGTATTAGACAAAATGAAGCAAATAAGGGGAAATGTGTTTTAGGTTTTACATAAGTCTTTAATTGGGGTGGTGTTAATTTCCTTAATATGAGGAGTAATTTAATTTGAATGCTGAGGGAAATATGCCACTAAGGGGGTAGGTTTTTTTCTCTAAACAAAGCTTCTACTGGGAGAAATACAGAGGCTGACATTGCTGACCTTCTAAAATGTCTAGTTGATTTGCTTGTCCCCCAACTCATTACCTTGAGAAGTGGACCAGCATGCAGATTAGAAAAGCCAGGATTAATTTAGAACTAATAATCTGTACACTTGTTCTGAGAAAGCGCTGATGCAATTCTATCCCCACGATAGTCAAAGAAGCATAGAAAACATTCAGTTAGCCACATACCATGCCAATTCATATGTCAAACAAGTAGTAGCAGCTTCAGCTTGCTTCATCTAGACCAGGGGTCTCAAACTGGCGGCCCTCTAGCTGTTGCAAAAGTCTCATCATGCCTCTGCCTGTGCAACTCATGCGTGTAACTGTCAGCTTTGCAATGCCTCATGGGACTTGTAGTTTTGCAACAGCTGGAGGGCCAGCAGTTTTAGACCCCTGATGTAGACCATGCCCCATACGCGGTCTATATGGCTGCTGAGGCTGCTAATATTTGTTTGACACCTGAATTGGCATGATGTGTGGTTACTGGAATGTTTTCTATGCTTCCACAGTGTGCTCTGAGCTAGGACAGACTCGCTTCCAGCATGCATCCTTTAGCATAAGCCACAGATTGGATCAGGGCAGCCTGAGTGGAGTTTCAAAGCTGCATTTGGGTTCACGATGATAGCCAGAGAGTTTGTTTATCCAGTAGGAGAAGTCAGCCATGGCAGCCTATATTCTTTCTAATTACAGGTTTCCTGTAAGATAACCTTTACTTTATTTCTTCTATCATGGGGCTTAGCTTGGTGGAAGCTGGGAGTGGGACTTGTGCATGTAAGGTGTTAAATATACTGTATGCTTGGTGCACACCTTTTTAACTAGGTGATTGCAGTACAGCCTTCTTTATGAGCAGAACACATTTACAGGAATATTAATCACCTTTGTTACAAAAAAAATGGCAAAAACTGTAGGAGATGAGTTAGTACTTTGAGTCTCAGACTCTTGGCACTATTCATTTTTTTTTCTCTAATTTTAAGCTGTATGCAACTAGTAAAAGCATCTAGTAAATGTACATCATCAGAAATGTAAGTCTAAGAAGATCATGAAGATTGCAGAATACAATTTGCAGTTTTAAAAAAAGAAATTATATGGAGAGTACTTAAAGCAACAGTGCAACAAAAGCTCCTACCCTATCCCAAAGTGAAATATCAAAAGGCATCCTGCTATTGCATGCTAAGGATTTTATCTGATGGTGGTGTGTCCACAAAGTTTTTCCCCTTTGTTTGGCTGCTGTTGATAGTGGGAATGCTGTTTTCTGGGTCAGAGTACTCAGTTTGTTTGGACAGCAGCCAGAATCTGACAGCTGCAAATCTGGTAGGGATCAAAGCAGAGCACTTCCAAGTTCACAATATGTTGGAGGATCACCAAATGAATGGCCACAGGAAGGGGAGTATTCAAAACGTGTGAAGAAGCATATTCTAGGAACTTGATGTTTTCATTTTTTTATTGATTCATGGTTCAAGCATTTATTGTAAATAGCACGATTTTCATCATGTTTTATACCAAGGGATTTGAAAGTATATGTGCCCAGTCTGTGAGAACTGCAGATGGTGCAGCTCTCCATGTACAAAGGGGGCTTTGGACAGGTGAGGGCAGCTTTTGGGGCCCTTGGGAATGTGGTACAAACTGCAGAGATACCCCCTGAGTGGGACTTTAAATAGGGGAACCAAACCACATAATGCATAAAAATATAACATTTTATTTCATCTTATATATAAAAAGATTTGTCACTCACAGGAGGGATTAATATCCATACAAACATGAAAGACAGTATAAACAGTAAGAGTCAACATGTAAAATATTTGATACATATATAGTTCACCAACAATGCATTCACATATGTTTCAAAGATAGAATTTCTAAATTAATATTTCCGTTGTCTGAAGATGGTGTTCAATACCTTTGTGGGGGTTCTTGTCTCGTTCTCACTCCCCAAATGCTGGCGCTGCTTACATGGAAACATTCTCTCAGGCTTTCTATCAAATTTTCACCCTATTACAACAGCATTTAGATATATCACCAAAAAAGCTAGATGGGTACCTAGAGGTACTTGCATATACCTACAGCAGCCCCCAATATCTTGCTTTTGTGGCTGACTGTGGAGCCATTCTGACAGGAAAAACTCCAACACTGTCAGGTCCTGTCAGAGATTCCCATTACCTCCCACCCTCACTCATTCCTATTGGACCATCACTAATATACATAGCCTCACTGGCAAATAGCATTGTGAACTGTCAAGAAGTGCCAGACCTTTGCTTGTTAGAATGGCCTTACCTGCAATGTTTTGGAGGTTGCTGTGGGTATGGGCAGCCCTGTGGGTGCCTGCCCTTTATACCTGCTCAACAGTAACATTTACTGAGTAAAAAAGCAGAGGTTAAGATACATGTGGTGCACTCACAAGGTATCCAGCGAGACAGGCATTATGATATAGATGAATGTCAGCACAAGGGATCCCGGATCTAAACAGAAGCCACTGTTTGTCAGACTCCTCTGTTGATGGATGTGCAGGGAGTCAGTAATATGCTGGAGGGATCTCTCAATGACAGGAGCTGTCAGAGCTCTGTCCAGTCTGAAGTCAAACTGGCCAATTGGAACGCATTTCTGATGCAGGGCCATACCTCCTTCATCAGCCTCTGACACACAGCAGCTGCTGTGTAGACCCAGGTTCCCTCATGCTGACATTCAGGTTTGCCTGTCTCACTGGATACCTTGTGAATGCACCACCTATTTTAACTTCTGCTTTTTTACTCAAACATTACTGCCCCATAGGCGGTTTTGGCGCTTCTCTCTCCCCATTCTTGTCTTCACAGTGTTTGGGTCCCTCAACCTGCTATTGAGGATGCCTCACCACCTCCAAGCAGACATTCAAATAGACTCCTTGTACTCACATATGGATTAGCCTTTCTACCCTCTCGGACTATTGAACTCATATATTAATTTCATATATTTCCTTTTTTTATCTGGTATACTCAACAATCTGACAAGCACTACATTTTTACCATTAACTTGTAGTTTGACACTCGGGGGTGGATTTACTAAAGCTGAAAAGTGCAAAAGTGCAAAATCTGGTGCAGCTCTGCAAAGAAACCAATCAGTTTCCAGGATTTGTTGTCAAAGCTTGATTGAACAAGCTGAAGTTAGAAGCTGATTGGCTACCATGTGCAGCTGCACCAGATTTTGCACTCTCCAGTGTTAGTAAATCAACCCCTCAGTGTGTTACTTTTGTTTTTATATTAAAATGTGTTACTGTCCTGTGCCATCATCCTCTTGGTGCACTACTGGACATATTGACTAGCTAATCTTCTGTACCATTATTTATTTGGATAAGATTCTGAGACTTTTTGTGTGAAAAGTCACATTTGGGATTTTTTGTGGGACTTTTTATGTGAAAAGTTGCACTTGGGATCTTTTTTTTTTGCAATTGTTGCACTATTCATACTTTCCATTTCACACCCTTCAAATTATTATTTGGTGCATTTGAAAAAAATAAGTGTGCCAAATATTTGGGGCATTGAAAATAGTTCATCAGTATCTTTAAGGTTCTTATATAATTATTTGCACATTACTTGGTTTTAATTTGTGGTTTGGTCTGTCCTTTTTCAATGCATCCTTCCCTGTATTTTCAATAAAGTGTATAACTGATCACTCAATAAGCTGCAGTGTGTTCCCTTTGGAGCCTCTTCCCACACTTGTGTGCGGGAAACCATTTTTTTGTCTTGCTTGTATTTTGGTTCTAGGTACCCCACCCTGATTATAGGGTGAGCCGGCAATGAGGATCTTATACAATATATAGGAACAGGGTCATTGCTCCTCTTTTTAACCCCATTTTGTCTATTAATTCCATTTCTTCACTGCGCATGTGCCGGTATGTACTACCCTGAATATCTCCTGTACCGTACAGGTTTGGAAGATATGCAGGGCACCTACAGGTAAGCCTTATTATAGGCTTACCTGTAGGTTAAAGTGGTTGTCACAAGTTGACAACCACTTTAAAGGTAGCAATCCAAAATCCAACATTTTTCAGCCCAGGACTAGAGTTGAGCGAACCCGGACTGTAAAGTTCGGGTCCGTACCGAAGTTTGGGGTGTCCGGTACCTGGACTTTTCAAAAAAAGTCTGGGTCCGGGTCCGGGGTTCTGGTAATTTTAATGAAAAATCTTAAAAATGCTGTAAAAAAGCCCAGGGAGGTCCTAGAGGTCTGCAAAAGGAAGGAAAATGTGGGTAAGGGTGGGACAAGTGCCCTACAAAGAAATGGGGACAGGGAAATAACTTTAAATATTTTTAAAAAAATAAAAACATAAAAAATGCAAAAATGGAGATCATCTTCAAAATGGGTCTGAAAAGTATTAATTAACATTAGAGGCCATAGAACTGTTCTAAAATCATCTTCAAACTGTGTCAAAAAAGTATAAATAAGCCCGGAGTACCCATATCACTGTTCTGCAAAATGTGTGTATCTGTCACGTACCTGGTGGTGGAGTCTGTCTTGTGCAGGGAACAACCGCTCTTGCGCACCCGATTCAAGGACCCCTGGTAGTGGAGACAGAGGCCCAAGAGTGTGAGATGGCACGAGGGCTGGAGGGTCACCAATGGTGTAGTGAGGCTCCAGAAGACGTGCAGGTAGAAGGATGGTCGTACTGGCTGGGTTGGCAACAGGCAGGCAGGAAGGTACAAGAGGATCAGGCAAACGGGTAGTCAGAGTCCAAGCAAGGTTCGTTAATGGGTGGGCAGCAGAGGTACAAAGGAGCAGACAATCGGATGGTCGTGGGAAGCCGGGGTCGGTGCAGGTAGCAGAACAGCAGGTCAGGACGAGCCGGGTCAACAGGAGGCAGAACAAACACAGGAACGGGTATCAGGAGCTGAGGCTTACAGGTCGGGAACGCTGTAGAACGAGCAGCACTTGCTGAGGGAGTCTCCAGGTTTAAATAGCCCCATTTGGCGCCGTTTCCGGCGCGTGCGCGCGCACGGATGCGCGCGAATGTGCACAGGCGTGCGCACCGCCGCGGAAACACATTTTTTAGCCAAAATGTTCCTTTCCTAACAGTATCACTTTAAATGAAACCGGGAATAAGTGAACATCTGTTATGCAAACTTATTTAAAGTCTGTGTGTCACTTTAAATGAAACCGGGAATCAGTGCACATCTTTTATTTACACTTCTTTTTAAAGTCTGTGTCACTTTAAATGTAACCGTCAATCATTGCACATCTGCTATTCACACACATGTGTTCTGCACCAGAACAGATGTTATTCACAGATTAGATCTGTTCTGCACACATCTGAAAATAGTTGAGAACACTTTACCTAAAACCGGGGAGAAACCATACACATGCTCTTCAAACATCTGGATAGTGTGTTTGAAAATACAGCATAGAGAAGAGCATGCATATGGTTTGCAGTTTGCAGATGTTTTCAGAACAATCATATTATATCACTGATATGATATCACTGTTCTGAAAACATCTGCAAACTGCAAACCATATGCATGCTCTTCTCTATGCTGTATTTTCAAACACACTATCCAGGTGTTTGAAGAGCA
>BLSH010271582.1:113115-147255 GCA_018402905.1 Glandirana rugosa | reverse complement strand
AAAATAATCGTTAAGAATTTGGGGGCTTGTCGAGACGTTCTAATAAAAGTCAAGGTATCACTATGTTACTCTGTGAACTAATCTAATAAAAATAGATACTGAATTAGTACAAGAACTTTAATCGGAGTTAAAATCTATATAATTATTAAATAAAAGAGTTTAAAGAAACTAAGAAAATAAGAAAATTTAAGGTATATGATAAACGTGAAATAAAACATCAGGTCGTGATAAAACCTGGTATCATTAGACAACCAGGTAACAACATGAACACTTGTACTTTAAACTACTACTAGGATACGATCCTGATATGTATCACCTGAATTATAACTGTAAAATATCACAAAAAAAAAAAAAAGAATGTACAATAGGTAATAACTGAATATATCTCGTCCTACACAAATAGGTAACATCATAAATTGATTCGAGATCAGGAATCTAAAATATAAGTGAAAGAAAAAAAAAAAAAACACTATAAAATGTCAATATTAAGTCCACTATGTATAGTCCTAGCATAGGATCATCATCAAATTTCATGTTCACAAGTACAACAATGGACCAACAGATTACTATGGTCCAAAATAGTGCTGGACTACAAAATAAAGTGCAAATAGTATATGGAATTTAAAAGAATAAAAGAATCAAAGAAATTTGAGAAAATAAATTATTAATATATCTAAAATTGAGGCTAATTTCAAGAACATGATTAAGTCATAGATAAAAATAATCTAATCAAGTGTCTCATTGTATCACTATGGAACTGAAAATAATCTTGCAGAGCTGTTCGGGGGTTTAAGAATTGATAATAAAACAATTTAAGTCTAGTTCGATGTTCAAACCGTTCGGACTGAGAGTGTCTAAAAGGTATATCCACCGGTTCTCCTTCTTAGAAATTTCTCTTACTTTGTTGGATCCTCTCCAGTTAGGAATTAGTTTTTCCACACCCCAAAACTTATGCACCTTATACATATTGTTGCACTTTTTGATATTTTTGCACTAGCACTTTTTCCTTATATTTATGTGTATGAGTTTTATGAGCTAATCTGTCCCTCACAGCACTGCCAGGAACCTCTCCCTACTCCAGTATGAGATGATTTTAGAACGATAATCTGTCCCTCACAGCAGCAACAGGAACCTCTCCCTACAACAGTATGAGATGATTTTAGAACGCTAATCTGTCCCTCAAAGCAGCACCGCCAGGAACCTCTCCCTACTCCAGTATGAGATGATTTTAGAATGATAATCTGTCCCTCAAAGCAGCACCAGGAACCTCTCCCTAAAACCGGTATGAGAGGATTTAGACTGCTAATCTGTCCCTCAGCAGCAGCAGGAATCTCTCCCTACACCAGTATAAGATGATTTTAGAATGCTAATCTGTCCCTCACAACACTGCCAGGAATCTCTCCCTACTCCAGTACGAGATGATTTTAGAACGATATTCTGTCCCTCACAGCACTGCCAGGAACCTCTCCCTACTCCAGTATGAGATGATTTCAGAAAGATAATCTGTCCCTCACAGCACCGCAAGGAACCTCTCCCTACTCCAGTATGAGATGATTTTAGAATGATAATCTGTCCCTCACAGCAGCACCAGGAACCTCTCCCTACACCAGTATGAGATGATTTTAGAACGATAATCTGACCCTCACAGCACTGCCAGGAACCTCTCCCTACTCCAGCCTGAGATGATTTTAGAACGATAATCTGTCCCTCACAGCACTGCAAGGAACCTCTCCCTACACCAGCATGAGATGATTTTAGAGGAAAGCGCATGCGCGGGAGCTCCAAGATGGACGGCTGATCCAGGAGCTCCGCGCTTACCCCGGCCATCGGCTCTCTAAACCCGCCAGCATCCACAGGAGGAATCCAGGAAGGGATGGGATAATCCCCCCCAACAGCGAGTGCGCCGCGGAGGCCCAGAGAGCGACCCACAAAGCGGCCCCAAGCCTGTGGATCATCCACTCCGCCAGGGTGCACCAAGATGGCTGCGGCGGCGGCCTAACACTCTGCTCAGACCTTAGGAAGCAGGGTAAGCCTCCCCGGACCCCCCATTCAGAGCTGGAAGGAGGCATAAACCTCCTCACAGCTGAGGAAGAACAACCCCAGGCTTCACCACAGTCGATAGGACAGCTGCAGTTAAAACCGGGTGGACCAAGATGGCTGCCGTCAAGGCCTAAAGGATAGTATAAGCATCCTATTCACCCATCCTCCACTCAAAGCAGTTACCAAGGAGGTGAGCAACTTTACTTGGACTCAGGGGCTCTGACAACACATTCTCTACTGAGGCAATCTACTAACCCCAAGGTCAGGACTTTTGGAGACGGTGGGGGGCCCCCAATATTGGTGAATGATACCTCTGTCTTGAATCATAAGAAATAACAAAAGGAAAGAGGACCTTGAAAGGCTCTTTACTTCTCCAAACGTCAGGTATCCAGCAGGCCTACTATCAGTAGTGAGTCCCTAATAACTCCCCGCATTCAGGGAACGACAGCTAGGAGAGCACTTATTAACCTCTTCACAGAGCTTAAACAGGCCCCCTCCTCGGATATGGACTCACTAGGGGCCCCTGCAATTCCCACATCGCAAGAAATCCCACTGGAGAGTCGACCAGTTATCTCTCCAGCCACCCTCATCCTCACTCCGGGGTCTAATATACCCACTCATCAATCTCTATCAATATCCCCAACATCCACGGAGTCACTCCTACGCCGCACAATGGAAGATTCTTCTTTCACACTGACGGCCCGCCCCCCATTATGCCAGCATGAAATGAACAATACTAGCCCCACGAATCAGGACCCTGGCCTAAATACAGCGGATTTATTCAATAAATTCTCTAACCTCTTGGAAAGGGGATTGGCGAATAAAGCAGCCAAAATCACAGGGGATATAAAAGCAGATTTCTCTATGCTAGGATCCATAAAGGACGCTATTGAACAAAAGCTGGATTTCACCGTGGCCAGAACCAACCAAAACTCTGACCACCAGTTCTTCAGGACCAACTGGACATAGCCCTAGCAAGAATAGATGACCTGGAAAACAGGTCACGAAGATACAACTTTAGAGTGAGAGGCCTCCCGGAAAACATCACCGAAGTCATCCCCGCTATACAGGACCTGATTAAGACAATCATCCCAAATGTATCTAAACACAGGCTGGATCTGGACAGAGCTCATACAGCCTTAGGACCCCCAAGAAAGGATGGCTCCCCCAGGGACGTCATAGTCAAACCGTACTACTACGCCGTCAAAGAGGAGATAATGAGGGCCTCACGATCCAACTCTTCAATTACTTGTTTGGGGCACCAAGTTCAAATTTTTGCGGACCTCTCCCCCAACACTATCCAGAAAAGAAGAGCTCTCAAACCGCTTCTCCTAATCCTGCAATGAGCTGAGATAAAGTATCGGTGGGCTTTTCCGCTCACGGTCCAATTCAACCTAAAGGGGGAAAAATTCTCCTTCTCAAGCCTAGCAGAGGGGGAAAAACTCCTTCTGCAACTTAAATGAATCTCCCATGAAGCACCAATGGATCTCACAGACCCGACTGGTGCACAAATCAAGAGACCACTCCCCTCTAGCCCCGTTTCTCCGCTTTGGTCGAAGTCCAAGAGCAAGAAGGCCAAAGAAGTCAGACCCCCTTGATTCATCAGCTGGCCTATTTGGGTTTGTTCACGCTGACGTTTTGGTTTAGGCCTTCTCTTTGGTTTTGGAAGCAACTTCCACCTGCTTAAGAGAAAGCCATGTTCTTGGAGCTAGGTTGCTCCCCGTTCCTGATTATTGATTATTAGCTCACTAAATGTACTTTTATGGATCTCCTGGTTCTACAAAGTTCTCATCTTTAGCTCTGTACCTAATGCGAAAGGAGCTTACATGTTTCTAACTAGAGGCTGAGCGTTAAGACTATGTTAAGTTATCAACACATTTAACTGCTCGGGGTCTCTCCCGTTCACTTTGTAAAGTTATAGTTCAATCTAAGGTTGACATGGCCAAGGTAAGCCCCCATGTGCCTCCGCTTACCCCTGGGACTTTCTCGAAACTCCTGGTGATAAGATATCTGACCGTTTTGGTTCAGACAATTATTTTTCCCATTCTCAGGTTGTTGTTTGCTCCCCTTGATGTAGCACCTAACCTCCCTTTATGTTACAAGTGCCTCCTGGTCTGCTGGTTGCGGTCCGGGGTTCCCGATCCCTACTGGAATCTTCACCACCCCTCTAGGGGTCTCCAGTCCATGGGTGAGTGCTGCAGTAGATATAATCTCTTTTCCCCACATGCTCCATGGCTAAGGCACCCATTAAATGTCTCCAAATAGCCTCCCACAATGCTCAAGGGCTAAATTCTCCTGTAAAAAGGAGGAAAGTGCTCTCCCAGTACAAAGCACTTAAATTGGATGTTATTTTAGTCCAAGAAACCCACTTCCCCATACGGTACAGCCCCAAATTCCTCCACTCACATTTTCCAGTTTTCTATACGGCTAACGCAGAATCCAAAACCAAGGGAGTAGCTATTCTATTCTCCAAATCTTGTGGCTTCTCCATCCTCGGGGAAACTAAAGACCCAGAAGGGAGATACATAATAGTAAAGGGTACCATCAATGGGATTATATACACTTTTGTATCCTACTGCGCCCCTAACAAGGGTCAACCCCAATTTTTTAAAACGTTGCTCAACACTATCCAGCCGCACCTAGAAGGCAGGGTCATCATGGGAGGTGATTCTAATATTGCCTTTGACCAAAGCCTCGATAAATCCAAACCACTGGGACACCAACTAACGCGCCCGACTAGAGTGAGCCTAAAATTGGCCAAAATGCTTCACATATCTAATCTATCTGATGTTTGGAGGGAACTAAACCCGACCAGGAGGGACTATACTCACTTTTCTCATCCTCACAACTCGTATGCACGCATAGATCATCTACTAGTACAATCTCACACTACTCCGCTAATATTAAACTCTAAGATAATTGACACTACACTCTCTGACCACTCCATTGTCCTCATGCAATTACGTTCCGACCCCAATTTTGCAAAACAATCACAGTGGAGACTAAATTAATCACTTCTGGCCGACCCTGTTAGGGTCTCTGAAATTAATAAATCTCTCAAGGAATTCTTTTTACTCAATGACAGAGCTGAGACTTCGGCGGTAGTCCTCTGGGCTGCACACAAAGCCTTCATCAGGGAAAAGATAATACAAATAGCCTCACTAATCAAAAAAGAGAGAACGGCGGATCTGATCAAGCTGGAAAAGTAGTTCGCGCCGCTACAGGCTCTACATAAAGCTAGACCCTCTTAAGCTCTCACTGAGCAACTAGATAAATCAAGGCTAGAGCTTAATATGGCCTTAACAACCAAAGCAGAGAAATCAATCCGCTGGATTGGTCAGAAATTCTATACACATAACGACAAACCAGATACGAGATGTGCAGCACCTGAAACTACGGATACTGGAAGCCTGTGCTAGCATTTCTCCTGTGGTGCTGCTATCAGTGTGTGAAGAGTGGGAGAAGAGGGTTGCATTGACAATCCAACACAATGGGCAGCACATTGAACACATTTTATAAATGGTCAGAAACTTGTAAATAACTCATGGAAGAATAAAGGTACGTTAAAACCAAGCACACCATTGTTTTTCTTGTGAAATTCCCAATAATTTTGATGTGTCACATGACCCTCTTCCTATTGAAAAAACAAAAGTTGGATTCAAAATGGCCAACTTCAAAATGGCCGCCATGGTCACCACCCATCTTGAAAAGTTTACCCCCTCACATATACTAATGTGCCACAAACAGGAAGTTAATATCACCAACCATTGCCATTTTATTAAGGTATATCCATATAAATGGCCCACCCTGTATAACGGTTATCCCAAAACCTAATAAAAATCTTGAAGAGGTTGGCAACTATAGACCCATATCGCTGATCAACAACGACATTAAAATCCTAACAAAAATTATGACTAATAGGCTTGCCTCTTTTATAAACTCCTACATTTACAAAGACCAGGTAGGCTTTATCCCGGGTAGACAAGGCCCAGATCAGACACGTAGAGCCATCGACCTGATATCTATTCTACAAGCCAACTGGAGGGCGGCGATAAGCAGGGAGGCATGGGCCTATCTCTAGATCTCCAGAAGGCTTTTGACTCAGTATCTTGGAACTACATATTTACTATTCTGGAGACGTGGGGATTCGGCCAACGCTTCATGGGAGTCATAAGGACGCTATACTCGTACCCCTCAGCACAAATAAGGTTACGAGGATACCTTTCTAACCCAATATCTATAACTAAAGGAACAAGACAGGGCTGCCCCCTCTCCCCACTTATTTTCGCCATAGCTATTGAAACCCTTGCAATTGCCATTCGCCAAAATCCAGACATTAAAGGGATATCTTGTGGCTCTCAAATCCACAAATGTGGCCTATTTGCAGATGACATCCTCCTATTTATCACTTCCCCCCATACATCCCTTCCCAACCTGAATAAACTACTAGATTCATTTGCTAAACACTCTGGCCTTGCAGTAAATTACTCTAAGTCCAGTGCGTTGAATATTTCCCTTCTGCAGGATACAGTGGCATCTCTGCAACACTCTTTCCCATGTCAATGGAGTCATTCCTCTATACAATACTTAGGCATTAAACTGATGGCTAAAATAGAGGATTTATATGTTAGTAACTTCCCACCCATGTACCGAAAATTAGAGGATCATCGAAAATCTTGGTCAAAGTTTAGTCTCTCCTGGTTGGGCAGAATCAACGTGGTCAAAATGACCCTCCTCCCGCGGATCCTATACTTGTTCCGAGCCCTACCAATCCCCATCAGGAAAAAACACTTAAGGTCCCTTCAGAGTAAAATTCTCAAATTTGTATGGGGCAATACAGGCTTCAGGTTCTCCCAAACCACGTTATATCGCCATAGGAAGAGGGGAGGACTGGGGGTCCCCTCCCTCCTCAAATACTTTCAAGCGGCAAGACTAGCTCAACTTTCCCGAGTTTACACGAGGTCTGAGAAACCAGATTGGATTCAAATCGAAAGACAGGCGGCTCCGCAGTACACATTAGATTTCCTTCTCTGGACTCAGCCAAAAAAAAGACCCCCTATTCTATCCCCGACCCTCTCTCACTGCTTTGCCCTTTGGGACTCGCTATGCAAACACCCAGAGATGGTATCCTCTCTGACTCCCTTAGCGCACATTTTTCGCAACCAAGACTTTCCCCCCGGGCTGGATATAAAAGCATTCAAATGGTGGTTGGACAAGGGGCTGTACCGGATAGGGCATTTTTTCACTCCCTCAGGCCCCATTTCTCTGAATTACTGTATTAATAAACTGGAGATCCCGTCCTCTGAAAAGTTTAGATTCCAACAAATTTCTCATTTCCTAAGGCATATCTGAAAAGAAAAAACGCTTCCCCCAAAAATTTTGGCTTACGAAACTTGGTGTGGCCAAGCCATCGAGCAGAGGGGGGGCATCTCAGTAATATATGCAGCCCTTAATCAGTCATCTGAAAAGGCCCCCTACATGAAACAATGGGAAGAGGTTTTTCAATTCTCTTGGGACCTGGAGACTTGGAATAGAGCTCTCTCCGACTCCTTTAAAGGCATTCTAAATAATGTCCTTATGGAGGCGAGCATTAAGGTCATCACCAGATGGTAACTTACCCCTGCTAAACTAGCATGTATATTTCCCTCAGCTACCCCACAGTGTTTTAGGGGATGCGCCCTATTTGGATCAATGCCTCACATCTGGTGGGAATGCCCAAGGATTAGACCTTTTTGGAGGAGAATCTTTAACCTCATTGAGAGGCTTACCAAGTCCATGTTCCCCAGGTCCCCTGAGATCATCCTTCTGAATGCCCAGATCCCAAACCTATCGAAACCCAACAAGAAATTGGCTCAATTCATACTAATTGGGGCTAAACTCTCTATTGCCAAATCCTGGAAAAAACCAAGAGTGTCTTTCGCTGCTACAATACAGAAAATTTATTGGATTATGTCTCAGGAAAGGCTAGCTAGCATCCTTTCAGACACTACCAATAGATTTGAAGGGATATGGCAACCCTGGGCAGCATACATAGGTGTTTATTTCGTTCCAGGACTTAACTTACAACAGAACAAGGCAGACCGGACCTAACGCAAGGTGCTTATCTCTATTCTCTCCTTTTCTCTACCCTATCTCTCTTAGTTTTCCCCTTCTTTTTTGTTATTTTCCAGTTCGTTAGACCATCTATGTTTCTTGCTCCCATTTTTATCCAGCCTAATTGTTACTGCAAGATCTAAACAGCCACATCTCGAGGACACCACCTATCCTCTCCCTATTAATAACCCTTCAGCCGAAATAGACACTGGACCTCTCCCTACACCAGTATGAGATGATTTTAGAATGATAATCTGTCCCTCACAGCACCGCCAGGAACCTCTCCCTACTCCAGTATGAGATGATTTTAGACCGATAATCTGTCCCTCACAGCACCGCCAGGAACCTCTCCCTACTCCAGTATGAGATGATTTTAGAACGATAATCTATCCCTCACAGCACCGCCAGGAATCTCTCACTACTCCAGTATAAGATGATTTTAGAACAATAATCTGTCCCTCACAGCACCGCAAGGAACCTCTCCCTACTCCAGTATGAGATGATTTTAGAACAATAATCTGTCCCTCACAGCACCACCAGGAACCTCTCCCTACTCTAGTATGAGATGATTTTAGAATGATACTCTGTCCCTCACAGCACCGCCAGGAACCTCTCCCTACTCCAGTATGAGATGATTTTTGAACACTAATCTGTCCCTCACAGCACCGCCAGGAACCTCCCCCTAATCCAGTATGAGATGATTTTAGAAGGATAATCTGTCCCTCACAGCACCGCTAGGAACCTCTCCCTACTACAGTATGAGATGATTTTAGAACTATAATCTGTCCCTCACACCAGCAGCAGGAACCTCTTCCTATACCAGTATGAGATGATTTTATAATGGTAATCTGTCCCTCACACCATCAGCAGGAACCTCTCCCTATACTAGTATGAGATGATCTTATAACGCTAATCTGTCCCTCACACCAGCAGCAGGAACCTCTCCCTATACTAGTATGAAATGATCTTATAACGCTAATTTGTCCCTCACACCAGCAGCAGGAACCTCTCCCTATACTAATATGAGATGATTTTATAACGGTAATCTGTCCCTCACAGCAGCAGCAGGAACCTCTCCCTATACTACTATGAGATTAATTTATAACGGTAATCTGTCCTTCACTGCTGCAGCAGGAACCTCTCCCTATACTAGTATGAGATGATTTTTTAATGGTAATCTGTCCCTCACAGCAGCAGCAGGAACCTCTCCCTATACTAGTATGAGATGATCTTATAACGCTTATCTGTCCCTCACACCAGAGGCAGTAACCCCTCCCTATACTAGTATGAGATGATCTGATAACGCTAATCTGTCCCTCACAGCAGCAGCAGGAACTTCTCCCTATACCAGTATGAGATGATTTTATAACGCTAATCTGTCCCTCACACCAGCAGAGGGAACCTCTCCCTACACCAGTATGAGATGATTTTAGAATGCTAATCTGTCCCTCACTGCACCGCCAGGAACCTCTCCCTACACCAGTATGAGATGATTTTAGAATGCTAATCTGTCCCTCACAGCACCGCCAGGAACCTCTCTCTACTCCAGTATGAGAGGATTTTAGAACGATAATCTGTCCCTCACAGCACCGCCAGGAACCTCTCCCTACTCCAGTATGAGATGATTTTAGAACACTAATCTGTCCCTCACAGCACCACCAGGAACGTCTCCCTACTCCAGTATGAGATGATTTTAGAACGATAATCTGTCCCTCACACCAGCAGCAGGAACCTCTCCCTATACCAGTATGAGATGATTTTATAACGGTAATCTGTCCCTCACACCAGCAGCAGGAACCTCTCCCTATACTAGTATGAGATGATTTTATAACGGTAATCTGTTCCTCATAGCAGCAGCAGGAACCTCTCCATATACTAGTATGGGATGATTTTATAACAGTAATCTGTCCCTCACAGCAGCAGCAGGAACCTCTCCCCTTACACTAGTATGAGTTGATTTTATAAAGGTAATCTGTCCCTCACAGCAGCAGCAGGAACCTCTCCCTATACTAGTATGAGATGATCTGATAACGCTAATCTGTCCCTCACACCAGCAGCAGGAACCTCTCCCTATACTAGTATAAGATGATTTTATAACTGTAACCCTTCCCTCACAGCAGCAGCAGGAACCTCTCCATATACTAGTATGAGATGATTTTATAACGGTACTCTGTCCCTCACAGCAGCAGCAGGAACCTCTCCCTATACTAGTATGAGATGATTTTATAACGCTAATCTATCCCTCACAGTGGTGGCAGGAACCTCTCCCTATACCAGTATGAGATGATTTTATAACGCTAATCCATCCCTCTCAGCGGCGGCAGGAACCTCTCTCTATAACAGTATGAGATGATTTTATAACGCTAATCTATCCCTCACAGCGGCGGCAGGAACCTCTCCCTATACCAGTATGAGATGATTTTATAACGCTAATCTATCCCTCACAGCAGCGGCAGGAACCTCTTCATATACCAGTATGGCATGATTTTATAACGCTAATCTATCCCTCACAGAGGCGGCAGGAACCTCTCCATATACCAGTATGGGATGATTTTATAACGCTAATCTATCCCTCACAGCGGTGGCAGGAACCTCTCCCTATACCAGTATGAGATGATTTTATAACGGTAATCTATCCCTCACAGTGGAGATAGCATCCTCTCCCTACACCAGCCTGAGAGCATGTGACATGCAGCGCTACATGACTCCAGCTCATATTGAGGCTGGGTCACATGAAGTACTGGCCAATCATAGCCATGCCATTAGTAGGCATGGCTGTGATGGCTTCTAAGGGCAAACTAGTGAAACGCTTGTTGATTGGCATCAATGCAGCTATTCAAAAGGCCCAAAAACATACCCAAACCCTGACTTTTTCTCAAATGTCCAGGTTCGGGACACGGACACCCTAAATTCCGGTACGGACCTGAACTTTACAGTCCGGGTTCGCTCAACTCTAGTCACCAGCATTCACAGAATCACTGCTGTGCAGTGTCATTGTAGATATTATGCACAGTACCTTAGACAAAGCCCCCTAGGCCTCCTGGAAGATCAACAAGCCTCTCCCCAGCCCCAAAGTCAACTACCTGACCTCGGACCCCTCCTTAATAGATTTTCAGAAATGCTTGCCACAGGGCTGGCACAAAATGCTGCACAGATTACATCAACAATCAAAGCAGATTTAAACAGTCTGAGAACTCGGAATGATGCTATAGAACAGGCTGTTGGCCATACCGCAGCCTGGGTCAACCAGAACACCACATGCATACAAACTCTCCATGATCAACTGAACACAGCCCTCTCTAAAATTGATAAGTGGGAAAATAGAAGCAGGCGGTATAATTTTCGCATCAGCGGGCTACCTGAATTAGTTATGGATGTCCAGGGAGCTGTTAAATCTTTTATTAAAGATATTTTGCCAGACATTCCAGCCCATAGACTTGAGCTCGCAGAGCGTTACAACCCCCCCACCAGGATGGGTTTCCCAGAGATATTATAGTGAGACCTCACTTCTTTGCCGTGAAAGAAGGTATTATGAAAAAATCTCGGAATATAGAAAATTTTTGTATCCAGGGCCACCCCATACAGGTGTTTGAGGATCTATCTCCCACCACGATCCAAAGAAGGCGACCCCTCAAACCCCTCTTGGCGATCCTATCCTAAAAAATGGTGAAGTATTGGTGGTCCTTCCCTTTCCACTTACAATTAATCTATAACAACAAGACACGTGGCTTTGTGAATATCCAAAATGGGGAATGTATTCTCACTCAATTGGGCCTTATATCACAGGAACCTTCAACCTCATCATCAGACCTTCGCCAAATCTCCTCAAAAAGGCCTCCTCCACGCAGTCCCCTTACCCTACTCTGAAATAAACAACAGTCGAAGAGGCAACAACATTCCAAACCTCAACGCTGATAAATATTCTCTACACCTGGGTAGAAAAGATTTTTGGATCACAGCTACACATGACATCTAATCCGACTATCATCTCTCTGCTTTATCTCGCTGAACTCCTGGGAGCCTGAACTAGATCTATCAACCTATCTCCCCCTAATAGTTTATCTCGGACATGAACCCTGTTCAGTTTTCTTCATTATCCTTAGTTTATGGGGATAGTAGGTTGAAGATTTCTACCCCGGACTCTGCAAGAAAGGAGATAGGGTGTCAGGAAACTGCTGTTGCCCATGGAAACCGGGTCTGGAGACCTGTGTGCCCAAGCCTGTGCACGTTTGCTCGTGTCAGTGCACATGTGTGCGCGTGTATGCGCCAGCATTGGTGCCAAATGACCCTATTTAAACAGACAGCACCCAGATGCCAGTGCTGTCCGTTCTACAGCGTATAGTGTACCTGTGAGCCTCAGCTCTGTTGTTTGATCCTGTTTCCTGAAGACCCGGCTTCTCCTGACCTGCTTGATTCCTGCCTGCACTGACCCCCAGCTACCCATGACCATGCTCCTGTCTAATCCCTGGTACCTCTGCTGCCTGTTCGATTATGACTTCTGCTTGGACTTTACCACTCTTCTGCCAGCTCCTTTGTACCGCACCGCCCGCCAGTTGCTGACCCAGGCTGAATCACCTTCCTTCTTGTCTGCACGAGCCGATCCAGAACTTCTTACACCATCATCAGAGACGATCCAGCCCTCATGCCATCCTGCACTCTCGGTCTCCTGTCTGCTCTACCAGGGGCCCCAGAATCAGGTGTGCAAGAGTGATTGTTCCTTGCATAAGACAGACTCCACTACCAGGTGTGTAACATGGGGTCCATATGGACTTAGTCCCCCACACCCAGGACCCACCTAGAGATGGTGAACTCTGACAACTTACAGCCTCTACAGGCTCATTGGAAGGTTGCCCGGGTCTTGAGCTAGAGACACAATTGATCATGGTCTTCTCTTCTGATAATATTATGCATGATGGTTAACTTTTTTAGTGTTATTTGAGACAGTATATTGTTCGCATTCTTCATGTTTTGGTTACAGGGCTGTATATTTTCACCTATAGGTTGGGAAATCTTTCTGGCCAGAGCGGAATTACATGCTCCTCCTGCTGCTACTAGGGGAAATTAAACCCCTGGTGACATTAGGACTGCAAACTATTATAGGCTGCACATATACTAGACCTCCTTGATAGAGGTCAGGAGGAGGGCTAGGGTGGTCCAGCCCTCCTCGCTGAGGTCTCAGGCCTATCCTGGGCCAGATTCCTCTCTGCTCCTTTACCTCCGTTATCTTGGCTGTTCTTCCCTTTTTTCCTCTAACCCACTTCCTAATCCATTTCTATCTTCCTTTTAGCATTTTTTCTCCTATAGATGCTCGTACTTCGTATCTCTAGTTCACATTGGACCTGGCTCCGGATCCACTTATCCATCTCGGGTCTCTCTCAACAATTATTTGGGTAGGTGTTTTATGTGCTGTGGCAACTCCCATTAAAGTGACCCTTAACCACTTCAGCCCCGGAAGGATTTCCAGCTTTAGGACCGGAGCCCTTTTTGCGATTCGGCCCTGCGTCGCTTTAACTGACAATTGCGCGGTCGTGCAACGTTGTACCCAAACGAAATTTGCGTCCTTTTTTTCCCACAAATAGAGCTTTCTTTTGGTGGTATTTGATCACCGCTGCGTCATTTCTGATCGCCGCTAAACAAAAGAAGGGCGACAATTTTGCAAAAAAAAACAAATTTCTTACTTTTTCCTAAAACACAAATCCAAAAAAAAAATATAAAAAAAACATTTTTTTTCACCGTTTTAGGCCGATTTATATTCTTCCTCATATTTGCGATAAAAAAATCGCAATCAGCGTTTATTGATTGGTTTGTGCAAAAGTGGTCGCGTTTATGGATGATGAGAATTAATTTTTGGGATTTTTATTTTTTTTTTATGTTTTACTAAAAATGGCGGCGATCTGCGATTTTTTGCGGTACTGCGATATTTCACCGGACATGTCGGACCATTTTGACACACTTTTGGGACCATTGGCATTTATACAGCGATCAGTGCTATAAAAATGCACTGATTACTGTGTAAATGCCATTGGCAGTGAAGGGGTTAACCTGCAGGGGGCGCGCTAAGGGTTAACTATGTTCCCTGGGCGTGTTCTAACTGTATGGGGGACTGCCTATCTGGGGAAGGGAAGTTATCACAGCCTTCATGTAAAGGAAGGCTGTGATCACAGCCCTTCCCCCTCACACAGAGCGGAGGTCCGTGTTTACATACACGGACCTCCGCTCACTCGCTCCAGGGGGGCCATCGCGGGTGGCCGGCGGCAATCGAAGCCGCCGCACCCGCTCCCTGGCCCCCCCTGGACACAGTGAGCCCGCGGGCGCGCCTCCGGCGGTGCGCGCGCGCTCACTAAACTCGTTCCCGCAGCCACCGTCGTATGACGGCGATTTGCGGGAACGAGCCACTTTGCCGCCGTCAGATGCCGATCGGCGGTCGGCAAGTGGTTAAGGTGGCGTCCCATAATACACAAGGCCTAAACTCACCCACGAAGAGAAGTAAAGCGTTACATAGTTACCACACCCGTAGTATTGATATTATTCTCCTCCAGGAAACCCATTTTCCTAAAAGTTATAAACCCATGTTCCTTCACCAGAAATATCCACAATTTTATCTGGCTAATGCCACTAAACAAAGCGGGGTAGCCATACTTTTTTCCAGGAGCGTACCCTTTAATCACTCCCAAAATATAAATATGAAAGATAAAGAAGGCCGTTTTATACTAGTTAAAGGAGACATTAGCGGGAATATGTACACATTCATCTCATATTACATCCCCAACCACTGCCAAGCAGCTTTTTTTTCTTCTATGTTTAAGACTCTCTCCCCTCACTTCGAAGGAACAATAGTACAAGGGGGGACTCCAATATTGAGTTTGATTCCATGCTGGATAAAACTTCCACAGGAATTCCCTGTTCCAAAAGACCTGCCAAACAGAGTCTAAACATAGCCTTTCTCTATACTCTTATTGGATGGTCGACACATGGAGGAATTTAATCCTACTCTAAGGATTATACACATTTCTGGACCCCCCACAATACTTATGCAAGAATAGATCATATATTTCTCCCTACACGCAAGATTTATAAGATCCTCCGAGCATCAATTCATGATATACCATGATCATTCACTAGTCCTAATAACATTAGACAAAGGCTCCAAAGGCCTTGCCCATGGCATCTTATTGAAACACATTTATCCGAGACGGTGCGATGTACCCAAATAGCAAAAAGACCTTCATTACATTAAATGATTCGGACGTCATCTCCCCAGGCTCATTATGAGGGGGGGGCAGTAATAAGAGGGAAATTTATACATTTAGGCTCTCAACTTAAATGAGAACGCTAAATAGGCATAATAGAGCTTGAAAAAGAATTTCAATTGGCCAGTAGAAAACAAACAATGCCCCGCGGCTGGCTCTTTATCAAGTCTTGATGCAGCTAATTTAGCACTGAATTTAGCCTTAACATTGTCAGTCAAAAAATATATTAGATGGACAAAGGGAAGATTTTACCTTGGCAGCGAAAAGGTAGGCATCCGTCTAGCAGCTAGATTGACCCCCAAATACAAAATACTTTCCATCCCTAAAATTAAATCCCTGTCTGGTGGGCGGTGCTGCGTGTGGAGACAATTCCCAGGGTTCCCCTTGGTGTCCTCTGTGTTCCCTCTAGTGCCCTGGATATCCACCCAGTCTGGGTGGAGCCTGTCCGCACGTCATTGGCGGCCGGGTTCTGCACATGCGTGGTAGCGGTCCAGCGCATGTGCGGGAACATTATGCTGTATCGGTGACGTCACACTCTGGCTCTCGGAGCTGCACATTTAAATATTTTTATACTTTCCCCAGGCACTAGATGCAGTCACACGTTCCCGGGTATTGCTGGTGCCTGACCAGGCACGAGGAGCACTGATTCCTCTAACACTTAGGTAAGAACTATGCCCTTGTCAGGCGATTTATTTACCTATTGAGATTATGGTCCTGTTAGTGCTAATTGCACACACCTTAACCTTTCAGACGCCGTTCACTTTTTTGCTTGGACTGTCCTCTGAATATCCATTGAATGAAATTGGAGTCTTTTCAACTTACAAACGAACAAAGGCGCCACCTATTTTGTGCCTGGGGACATTACTCCATACATCCCCATTTTTCTATCTTTTACACATACTTGGTGTTGGATGTTGATTCAGGTAAATATTTTTCAACTATACGTCCTCTACATTTAGGTTGTCTCATTTTGGAACTTCAAATGGTAATATCTATTTTAATATATATGTCATACAGTTGTTTAGGCCTATGCTCATGATATGTGCATGTGTGGGGGCGGTCCGGCACATGTGCAGGAACATTATGCCGGATCGGTGACGTCACACGCCGGCTTTCGGCGTGTTCCATCTGACGCCACTGATTGGGAGCTGCGCATTTAAATTTGGGTAGTCTTTCCCCAGGCACTAGATGCAGCCACACATTCCCAGGTATTGCTGGCGCCGTTCACTTTTCTGCTTGGACTGTCCTCTGAATATCCATTGAATGAAATTGGAGTCTTTTCAACTTACAAATGAACATAGGTGCCACCTATTTTGTGCCTGGGGACATCCCCATTGTTCTTTTACACATACTTGGTGTTGGATGTTGATTCAGGTAAATGTTTTTCAGCTATACATCCTCCACATTTAGGTTGTCTCATTTTGGGACTTCAAATGGTAATAGCTATTTTAATATATATGTCATACAGTTGTTTAGGCCTATGCTCACGATATGACTTTGTAAATGCGGGGTGGCTTTGTGTACACTCTTAGCATGCACCTACTCATGTTTTTACACATATTTATATTATAATCCGTACCTAGTACTGATTTTATCCACACCTGTACTATGTGCAGATCCCCATGCTTGCCTGTGCATGACTCTCGCTGTGTGGTGTATCTGGGGTACCCCCAACTTCCAAGTCCATTCTGGATTTTCATCTGGATCACTCAGGTGTTGTGGGGGCATGTGCTGCAATTGTTCCAATATTGTCTCTATTTTATTATGTAAGTGATTGTCATTATCCCTTACAAAATTGTTACAAAATATATAAGAATAACAAAGAAAGTGTTTAAACCATTCTATGTATTTATGCACTGACATGATTATATTTATCTTAATAGAGTGCTACTGAGGGCTCCAGATGAAGCGTTCATCTGCGGCACGAAACTAGTAGAGCCTCCTTAAGTTTCCATGCTCTGGTGGTCTGAATCCCTTTGTATTCCCTTTTCTTTGTGTACTTATGCACTTATGGTATACCCTTCAGGGTTGCACCGTTGTTCTACCATTGTGGTTTATGGGATCCACCCCAGGCTGTTAATACTATATTAATGTGTGTAGGTGCACTCTCCCCTCTCTTCAACTTCTAATTTCTCTGATGAGATCGGGTTGGGATGGTGGCTCCCCCCAGAAAGGCTTTATATTGTCAATAGATCTACATAAAGCGTTCGACACAGTGTCTTGGCAGTACATTTTTACTATCCTTAGAAAATGGGGTTTTGGCCCCAAGGTTTAAGGAGTCATGGAAGCCCTATATTCACACCCCAGTGCATGAGTAAGATTCCAAGGACAATATTTAGAGAAAGGTACCAGACAGGGATACCCCTTATGCCCGCTCCTCTTCGCGATAGCGATTGAAACCCTTGCTATTGCACTAAGACAACATCCAGATATCCAGGGGGTATGCTGTGGCCAAACTATTCACAAATGTGCGTTATTTGTAGATGACGTCCTCTTGTTCATCACTTCACCCATAATTTTCCACTCCCAATATCCTCCACTTGCTTCATGATTTTAGTTAGATATCTGGCTTACATGTCAACATGTCCAAGTCAGTAGCCTTAAATGTGACAACCCCTAGATAAATAGTAGATCAACTTAAAGCTTATTTTCTTTTAACTTGGAGTGAATCCTCTATTCCATACTTAGGCATTAAACTTCCTGCTATATTTGACCTACCCTATAAGTCTAACTACCCTTCACTCTTTAGAAAATTATGAACTGATTTATCACAATGGGCATCCCTTGGTTTTTCATGGCTAGGAAGAGTAAATGCAGTAAAAATAAACTTGTTACCTCACATTTTATATTTATTTAGGTCGTTCATATCCCAATAATTAAAGCACAGATCGATTCACTGCAATCAGCCATTAATAGATTTATATGGGGCAGTAAGGGACACCGATTCTCTAAACACATTTTATTTCGACCCAGGACAAAAGGTGGCCTGGGCTTGCCTAATCTCTGGTGGTACTATCAGGTGGCACAACAGGTCCAATTCTCTATCATTTACTCTAAGGGTCCCAAACCGGATTGGGTAACAATAGAAAGGCAGTCCACCCCTCGACTCACTCCGGACTACCTCATCTGGTGTTCGCCAAAATTGCATCCCCCAATCCTATCCCAACATTTCTCACTCCATTTTCTTATGTAACATGATTAAGAAGTCATATAAAATCACATCCTATTGGCACCCCCTCTATCATTTATTTAATAATCCTCACTTTCCCCCGGGGGAAAATATTAAAGCGGAGTTCTATGCAAAAGTGGAACTTCCGCTAGTTGGATTCCACCTTAAGACAGGTGTCCTTTTCTACACATCCGTGAGCTCGGGCCGGGAGCCACGGCGGCTGACATCAGCAGCCTGGCTCCCTCCTCCCTTCTCGCTCTGCCGCCTGGCCAATGGCAGAGTGCAGTGGAGCCTCGCGCATGCACAGTAAGGTGCCTGGTGTGAAGCTGTAATGCTACACATCCGATTCCCTTACCCACAATGGATGCGGCCGCACCCGACCCCTGATCCGAAGATCGGTGGCGGGTGCCAACATCGCTGGACCCCAGGACAGGTAAGTGTCCTGTTATTAAAAGACAGCAGCTACAGTATGTGTACCTCCGCTTTAAAGCCTTCAGTTGGTGGCTCAACAAAGGGCTATTTCGGATTGGGCAATTTGTCAATTCGAAAGGGCCTCTATCGTATGGACATTATGTGAATAAATTGGAGATGCCACCCACTGAAATGTTTAGCTTCCACCAGATCTCTCACTTTTTACACTCCTTATAGTTTGACAAATCGGAACCACTGTCAGTCATCCCAAATGAACAATGGTGCTCACAGAAAATGGACATGACAGGGGCATTTCACTAATTTATTCGGGCCTAGCTGAGCCTAAGGAAAAAACACCCTATACGCTGGGTTGGGAGAGGGACCTCTAGATGGAATGGGATCTGGACACTTGGTATCACTCGTTCTTTAAATCTTTCAAAGGGATTAACAGTGTTTAGCAGATTGAAGCCAATCTTAAAATTATTTTGAGATGGTAACTGGTACCTACCCGCTTAGCCAGAATGTATACCTGGACCTCTTCTCTCTGTTTCAGAGACTGTGGTCATCTGGGTTCCCTTCTACATACCTTGTGGGAATGCCCTAGAATCAGGAAATTCTGGAACTGCATTTTTCAATTAATACAAAAAATAACAGGAATTTCTATTTCTCAGAATCCTCTGGTGGCGCTTCTTAACTAAAATATCCCAAAGATCCCTTCCAGTCCCTTATCGTCCTTATTCTCGTAGGAGCGAAATTAACGATTGCCAGGGCTTTTAAAACCTCCTTGGTGTCCTTTCAACAAGCCAAATGTAAGATTTAGTGGATTATGACCCAGGAAAAAGTTGCAAACACAATCCAAAATACCAAAGTTTCCAAATTTTGTCAGAGAGGCAAGGGAGTTCCACATGGGCTTCTTTTTCTTCATTTTCCTCCTCCGCTATTCTTTCCCACTTCCTCTCCCCCTTCCATTTTTCTTTCTTCTTCTCCTTTTTTCCCCTTTTTTTCTAGGCATACCTTAAATCCTCAGAGATAAGGCAACAATGTAGATAAAGATTTTTCAGATTCCAGCTTTGCCTGATAGCTAGTAATAAATGTTGTGGGGGACTGAGTAATCAATGGGGTCGTTTTTTGACCACAGCTTGATCCCATTGGGGTGGCCAGACTTCTCTCCCTTGATTCCTTTTCCTTATACTCCAGCTGGATTTTTATATACATTTGGAATAGCCAATCTTTCCCTAGTACTACGTTTATATTGGGATAGCTAATTTGTTTGCAGTGTAATAATCTTAGGTTATCTATTTGTTGCCTACCTGTAAGACAATTTCTAAGCCATCATTGCTTTAATGATATAAGACTCGATCTATGGTTTGTTTATGTTGGTTATAATGATGTTTTTATACATACTTAATATTATTTATGATTGTGCATGTTATACAGCAGCCAATGCACATCACTGTTGTATCATTGATAAATTTGAATAAAAATGATTGAATATTAAAAAAAAAAGAAAAGGTTGGTTTTACTAACACTGACCCGAGGCCCTGTTTTTCTCCTTTTTTATCTCTGTTTCTGAGGGAATCCCAAACCTCAACAAGGAGCTGCCGGCTTGTATGTATCCTGTCCAGTCACCACCTGCTGCCTTTTTTCCCATTGATCTCACATTGTGGTTCTTACCTAATCATGGACTATTTGCACTTGAATCATTATCTATTACTTTTTATTTTCTGTTTTTAATAGTCCATATTATTTTTATTTATTTTATTGTTATTTCGGTATATATTATACACAGATACCATCTTATGTCAGTGAGCACTGACTCACTCAGTTTTTAGTTAGTGAATTGATTGCATATTGAGTTCCTGTGGTGATGAGTTAAGATTTTATACTTTGGAGATGACCTAATCCATTATCCCATTCTAATGTTAATTTAGTTTTTTACGCTTTTACCATTTTTGTGTCCTAGGTAGTTGAGAGATCCATCCCATAAGAGTTTTAGAAACAAATAATGAATGAATTATTTACTTTTTTAAAGGCCAAGTTCACCTTTTCAGACAGAATTTTACATTTCATAATACCTAGAAGCCTTTTCTAAAGTATTTTCTGCCCAAGCCATCTCATTGTGCATATCTCTCACTTACCTAGTCCATGGAAGCTTTGCATTTTTATTCAAAACTTTAAAAAATTCATTCTGAGACCTGACTTTCTGTATCCTTAAATGCAGTAGGTTATGGCACATTTTGGAGCATTGTTGTTTGCACTTTTTTTACAGTGTGTATATCATGCATTTTGGCACTTGACAAAATTTGCTTGCTTCTGCATTGGGGGTGTTGTTAACAATTAATGGCACCAAAACTGGTTTATTTTAGTTGTATAAAGATAGCCATACACTGTACAATCTGTACAATCTTTGCACAATCCCCTTGAGATTTACCAAAACTATAATAGGAGGATACACATATCTATCCAATCACTCTTATCCAATCAGGCAGGTTCTTGCATTAAATAGTTGATGATAGCTCTAAAGGAGATTTTACAATCAGATTGTTTAATGTATGGTGAGCTTTACATACTTTTAATGATACACTTCTGTTTTCAGCTCTGCTCCACATACAGTAGGCTGTTATGTGATCACTCGATACTGCACATTCTGCTAAATGAACAATCTATGCAAGTAGCAGGTACAAGGCTATAGAAGGCTGTGTATTTAGTGAGAACTGTGCAGACTGACTTTGTTTGCATTGGAGAAGCATGGGACCACATGGGTGGATGGAGGCAATCTTCTGGAAGGGGAGGGCATGTGCAAGGTGTGTATTAATGACATCAGCTGGTGAACTGCCTTACTTGCCAACTGTTTTTTTGTCCCAAAAAACAAATACCAGGATGGAGCAGGAAGTAATGGAGGCATTTTCGATAGGAGACACTGTAGACTGAGGTGAAGCCTGTCCAACATAAAGAAAGCTTTTTCTTTCTGCAACAAAGTTACATTAATGGTATATTGGTACAAATGAAAGATGTAATTTAGGATAAAAAGGTGAACTTGGCCTTTAGGCACCAGTACATGTCTTTGTAAATGTAATCTGCATTTGTAAATTATCAATATGCAAGTCACTCAACACCAGATTTCAATAGATTAAGTGTTCTCAATGGAAGATTTTCCATCTATTCCTGTTCAGACAGCAATTAAAAATGTAGTTTTTTTCCTTAACTTCCAGTCTCAGCGACAGCAGTCGTCAGTATAAATAGAGAGAGAGAATTACCTCAGCAAGGTAACAGACAATAACAAACTCATGGGGATTCTAATCCTTTCTTCAACTATCCAAAACTAAAAAAAAGTTTGGGCTTTGGATACTAAGTTCTAAAAGTAGAAAATTAGTCTTTAGAATGTGTACATGTATTTTGCAATCATCATTTGAGGACTGCTCACATTCACAGAATTAGAATGCATTACACTGCAAGTACTAGGTAAATATGTCCATGTAAGATAACTAACTATTGCCCAGACAGGATTCTGTCAAAGGCCTTACCCATCTCTGAGCAGGATTCATTTTCCATACAGTGCACACAAATAAGAAGACAGTTACAGATTAATTGATAATCACTTTTGTAACTAAATAATGTTTATCTAAAATGTGCTTTCAATTAATGCATGGTAACTAAATAATGTTTGTCTGTAATTTTCTATGAATTTATGTGTCACTGAATACACAAGGCTTTGTGGAGGGAAGAAAAGCATTCATAAACCACTCTGGTTCATAAGGTACTATACAGATATAATTATAAATCTGCAGATTAAGGAAAGTAAATATGTAATTACGAAAAAAGTAGTTAAAATAACCTAAGGAACTACACTAGTGGCACCACAACATGTTGCATAAACCTTTTTCTATAACTCGTGACATGACTGTCATACATAAGATCAAGCCAAGGCTGATCACAGTTTACCTATAGAAAAGGGTTGAAGAATAAAGTATTCATAGGTAATGCCTAGAGCTTGTTGGTAGACACTTAAAAAAGAAATTTGAGACTTAAAAAAAATAAACATTTATACTCTATCAGACACTGCATCTATTCCCCACCAGCTCTGCAGTGAGAACTGAGTGGTCAAACACAGCTGATCGCTCAATTCTCCCCTCTTCTCTGAGCAGAAAGCTGTGACAGTCAGCCAGCAGCTCTCTACTCTCCCCTCCAGCACTCACTGGAGCGCTGGGGTGTAGAGGGTCAAGAGGGACTGGCTCAGGCTCTCTGAGTGGCTACTGAACACTTGGTCAGGATCTTTCCCAAGCCTGGACCAACTGAGTGACATCAGCCAACAGCGGGCTATAGCCTGTTGTTGGCTGAAAACAGGTCACAGGAGTGCAGAACGAACTGCACTCCTGTGAACCATAAAAGAAGTATGGCAAAAAATGCTTTGAGCATGCGTCTCCATTAAGGATTGTCTTAACAGAAAGAATGGTATGTTGTAGAAGGTTGATATGAAAGGTGGACCCTAAAGTACAGTGTGTTAAATTGTAAGCATTGGAAAATGTGACTGGGTTTAACCATGTATGGATACACAGTTAAAAATAATGACCCGCCACATGATGTCAGAAGGGTCGGTGTCATCCGTTTACGTCAGCGGGTGGCCCCGTCCTAGCCTTTATAAGAGCTGTAAAAAGACAGCAATCAGCAGGAGCCCTCCCATTAGGGAGGAGCTGTTTTTTTTTTTGTTTTCTTCGGGTCATCGGTGCTGTAACTGACGATGGGGACACATTTTTTCAAAGGCAGCGACGTCATATGACGTCCACCTAAAGAGAAGTGGTTAATAAAGGAATTGTCCCTAATTGTATCCTGTGGTTTTTCCTTTTTTGACACTTTTTTAGTAGGGTTGCAATCTACCACATACTCATTCACATGGGGGGGGCAGGATCTGGGGACTCCCTTATTAAAGGGGGCTTCCAGATTCTGATAAGCCCCACACCCACAGACCCCCACAGCCACCGGCATGGGTTGTGGGGATGAGACCCTTCTCCCCATCAACATGGGGACAAGGTTCTTTGGGGCATGGCATGTGGCCTGGAACAGTTCAGAGGGGGGGCTCGATCATTCATCATCATCACAAGGGTCTGAATGAATTTTGGGGGGATCCCCACTCCATTTTTTAAAAAAATTGGCACAGGGTTCCCCTTAAAATCCATACTAGACCTGAAGGGCTTGGTACAGACTTTGGGGGGGACCCCCACACAATTTTTTAACAGATGCGCCACTTTACAGGCATACTAAGGAGACCCCCCAGGCACTATATTTAAAGGAATATTTCATTTTTATTTTTTCACTTTAATCATTATTAAAATCACTGCTGCTGAAAAAACTATCAATTTAAAAAAATTATTTTTGCTGATTGACACATGTCCCCTAGGGCAGGACCCGGGTCTCCATACACTTTTTATGGCAATAACTTGCATATAAGCCTTTAAAATGAGCACTTTTGATTTTTCATGTTCGAGTCCCATTGATTTTTTTTTTGTTTAATGAGTTTTTATTAAAGTTTTTGAGATAGACAGAAAGTTAACATCACATAAGAGAGAGATACCATGATAACATAACCTTCTCGGGGACATGCTCGATTTCTTGAGCTGTGACATCATTGTAACAATGAAAAACCCCATACACGTCATATACCTGGTATCAGTAAACAGGAGGGAGCAGAAAAAGAAGGGATCAAGAAAAACCGATAGAAAGAAAAAGTTCGAAGAAAGGGAAAATAGATAAAAGAAGAGAGAAGACCTTAATCTTATCGCGAAGACACCCAGGCTAGTCCATGTAGCATTCCTAGCCATAAGTCATAAGTCAACCTTGCATACATACATTAAAGTATAAGCTCAGCGTAAGCTGAGGTGTATTTAAAGGTGAACCAGCGGGCCCATATCTTGTTTGGAATTTGTGGTTTATCTCTCAAGTTATATGTGAGATCTTCCATTTGGTAGATTTGGTCTACCTCCTGTAGCCAAAGCCGCATGGAGGGGATCGTGAGTGATTTCCAGTATCGGGGATTAGTGCCTTTGCTGCATTTAATAAGTGGGGGTGAGTGAACGCTTATATCGGCCTGCTGGCTCGTCTGTACAGTTGAACAATACAGCCCAATGGTTGTCTGGGACCGGAAAACTTTGCATTTTCGTGATCAGGTGTAAGCTAGAGTTCCAATATGGCTGAATGAGTGAGCACTGCCACCATATATGGGCATGTGTGGCATGTTCACTGCATCCTCTCCAACAGAGGGAGGATGCACTCAGGTAGATCTCCTTGAGGCGTGCTGGTGTAAGGTGCCACCTAGTTAGTAATTTGTAGTTGACCTCAGCCATTCTTGAGGCCATGGACGGGGTGTACGTAAGCTTGAGTACAGTTACCTGCTGGTCATCTGTGAGAGGATGGTTCAGATCCCTTTCCCAAGAGCTTAAAAATTTAGGGGTAGGTACCCCGTCTAGTGTCACCATGGCTTTGTAGAATTGGGAGATTGCTCGGTGTGACGGTTGGGAGTTTGCCAATATGCTTTCAACAGTAGTGTATTCGGTTGGCTCCCTAAGTGGTTTCTGCAAAGTTTTAATAAACTGAAGCAAATGGCTGTATCTCCAATAATCCATGAAGGAGGGGGGTTTCATGCAGCCAAAAGAGGTTATAAGTAGTAGACTATTGTCCTTCGTTATATGTTGCAGGAGAGCGTCCCTGGCTGGCAGCCATTGAGCAAATTGGGAGTCTATTTGACCCGGGCGGAAATAGGCATGGTCTAGCATCGGCATCAGGGGTGAGTTGAAGTGCCATCCATATACTGTAGTTTGTGAAAGGAGTCCCAAGTGGAAATAGTAGATTTTGTTAGTGGAGACGTGAGTTCAGCCAGTTGCCCAGATTTGGGTAAAGGGATTCGTGCAACACAAATCATGCTCAAATTGAACCCAGAGCTTAGTATTTACATTATATTTCCAGTCTGAAATCAGGTGCAGGATCACTGCGTGGTGATACTTCTTGAAGTCTGGGAGAGCCAGATCACCTGTAGAATAGTGCCTGATTAATACGGAGGGGGAAACACAGGGATGCTTACGCTGCCATACATACCACATAAGTAGTGTAGATAACGTAGAGAAAAAACCTGGGGGGATTCTGTAAGGTAGCATCTGCATGAGAAAGAGCACCCTGGGCAACACATTCAAGAGGTGGCTAGGTGGGTCTATTTGTTGAGGTCTTGTCTAACAGCATTAAGTAGTGGGAGAAAGTTCACCCGGAAAAGGTCTCCTAGGTTGGGTGTCAGGTAGACACCCAAGCATTTCAGGGCGTTGGGCTGCCACGCGAATGGGGTTTAAGATTATTAGCAACCGAACTGGAAACCGAGATGTTAAGAATTTTGGATTTAGTAAGGTTAATCTTAAAATTTGAAAGACGACCAAAAAGTGTAAGGGCTTTTAGCAGGTTGGGTAGAGTTACTACTGGTTGTTGGACATAAAAGAAAATATCATCGGCGTACGCCGCATATTTATGTTCATGCCCATTGACTGTTATACCATGGATGTTCGGGTTATGACGAACGGTCGCTAGAAAGGGTTCCAAGGATAGGGCAAATAGAAAGGGGGGTAAAGGGCACACTTGCCGGGTACCATGGAAAAGGGTAAAGGGGTCACTCAACGTACCATTAACTCGTATTTGCTCTGTGGGGAAGCAATAAAGAGCACTTATCATATTCAACATTTTGGATTTAAGGACAAAATAAGAAAGGTTAGTCATTAAGTATTCCCAATCCACCCTATCAAATGCTTCCTCAGCATCAGTGGAGAGGAGAAGGGGGGCTGGGAACTCCCGCGGACATAGGATATAAGGGACAGTGTGCGTAGAGCGTTATCTTGTGCCTCCCTCCCTGGAATGAATCCGGTTTAATCACCAGAAACCCATAGAGGCATTAAGGGGAGCAACCTGTTTGCCAAGGCCTTCGCGTATAGTTTAGCATCCGTGCTGAGGAGAGATATAGGCCTATAGCTTCCGCAGACGGTGGGGTCCTTCCCTTGTTTTGGTAGAACCGTGATGTGAGCATGCAGTGTCTCGGGCCTAGGTACTTCCCCCGCCGTTAGCGTGGCAGAGTACTGTTTAAGAGGGCGGAGCAAAATATCCGAAAAAGTGCGACAATATGTCATCGAGAGACCATCTGGGCCCTGGGCTTTGCCTCTGGCCATGGATTTCAGTGCTATCTGCAGTTCCGTGACGCTAATCTCGGATTCTAGAGATTCTAGGTCCAAGGCCGGGAGTTGTGGGAAGTTGGCTCGATTAAGATAATCCTGAATCATGGCGCCCCGATCCCCTACATTGTCAGAAGTAGCATGAACATGATATAAATGTTGGTAAAAGGAATGAAAGGCACCTGCTATAGCTTTAGTATTGTGTACCAAGAGGTCATTAGTAGTTTTAATTTTGGGAATAGGTTGCCGACTTTTTCTGCTGGATGGATTTCACTAGGAGTCTGCTGGGTTTGTTGCCCCATTCGTAAAAATTGTTGGGATAGCTGTCTGAGAACCTGTTTTTGTTCGGTGTGATAGAGGGTCTTTAATTCTTCCCTTTTCTGGGTGAGCTGAAGCAGTAAGTCTGGTGTGTTAGACAATTTATGGTCCCTCTCTAAACGATGGATCTCCTGTATAAGGGCAGTTTGGGTGGCTATTCTGGCTTTTTTCTTCCGGCCGCCTAATTCTATAAATTTACCCCTGATATAAGCTTTGTGTGCCTCCCATAATAGGCGTGGGGAGATATTTGCCGTGGAATTTTCAGCAAAGTATAACTTCAGATCTTTGTCTAATTGTAAGCGGTCAAGGGAGTCTAAGAGTATATTGTCATTGACCTTCCAATTGGTATTTTTACTAGGAATAGTGGGGATCAGGAGTTTCACACACATCAGAGCATGATCCAAAATCGTAGTGGCACCTATAGTGGCTTGTTTAAGAATGTTATAAGAATGTAGTCTATTCTAGAATGGGTATGGTGGACATTGGAATAGTGGGTGTAGTTCCTACCCGATGGATGCATTATCCGCCAGGTGTCCATCATTTGGGCCATCTGCAAACGTTTACACAGGAATGTCAGCTTTTTAAGGGAGATAGACGAGGAGCCTAGCGAGGTGTCGACAGTAGGTTCCATGAGGAGGTTAAAGTCACCTGCCAGTACCATGGTCCCCTGGGCAAAAGTTTGTAATTTAGTTAGAACAGTAGATAAAAAACCTGTTTGGTTCTGATTTGGGGAATATACCGTTGCTAATGTGCATTTCGTGGGGCCAAGGGTGCCCTTCAGAAACAGAAAACTACCAACATCATCAGCTAATTGAGCCTCACATTGAAATGGCATGTCTCTATGAAACCCTATGACGACACCTTTCGATTTCCATACATCTGTCAGGGCATAGTGCCACACAGGATAGTCATGATCAAAAAGCTTAGTGCCTGTGAAGTGAGTAAGATGAGTCTCCTGAAGAAACACTACATCACACCGTAGGCGTTTCAATGCTTTAAAAATAGTGTAATTTCCCAGGGGAACAGAGCCCTCGGACATTGAGGGTAACAAGGTTAACGTGTGCCATAGGATCCAATAGAGAAGTGTGTATGACTATTAAAAATGACCCAGGTGACTTTGCGACAGGCAGGTAGGATAGAAGGGAGAGAGATCAGTGTAGTATCAGAGAGAGAAAAGAAAAGGCAGAGTAAGAGAGAGATGAGAGCAATAGAGGGAAGGATAAGGACACAGCAAATAAGATCAACAAAAACCTCTAACAGGTAATAAGGCACACTTGTGATTGTGGTGCTCTGTGGGGTGTCATCACCCCCAGCAGCCCGGAGCCCGGGACCCCCAAAAGGGGGACCCGACTCTGGCCCCGGGGTGCAAGGACCCCCACAACAAAAAGGACTAGAAAGGAAAAAACTAAATCCCACATATACACATACATGGGGGGGTCTTCCAGACAATGTAATGTTGGCTCAAAGAGCCCCCCCAGGGGGAGCCCCAAACATGTCTTTGCAATAAGAAACCCGTATGTCCTGTACATAGTTATAGCCTAAAACAAAAGAAACCGCAAAACAACATAGAAAAAGGAAAAATATTTCACAGACCAGGGCGGCAGTGGGGAGTCCTCATGGAGGTTGTGGATGACAGTGTGTGACCGTGTTGTGACTGCACTTATGGTGGCCAGCAAACAGCGTAGCTGGGCGTCCATACTATGTCCTGGTTGTAGAGATCAGGCAACCTTTAATAAAACAGGAGAGGATAAGCATAGCAAGGTCAAACTGTAACAAGTAGGGCCTTCTCAGACTCAGAAGCTGGCCTCAATAGTGAATGCGCCCTGACATGAAAGTAACACGAAATAGCATGGGAAGGATCTCTCCCATGGCTTTGGGTTACTCAAACTGGAGTGCCGAGCTCTGGGTGCCAGAACGGCGTTGTTTAGTAGTGGATTGCCATTGCGGTTCTATGGCGGGTTCCAGGAGCGGGATGTCTTTCTGCCATCCCGGGAGGTCCGGCGGGGTTATGTTGAGATCCAAGCAAAACTTCTCCAAATCTTCAGGGAAGCAGAGGGTAGCTGAGCGGCCATCACGGGAAGCTATGAGGCAGGCCGGGAAGCCCCACTTGTAGGGGATAGACTCCGCAGGTAGCTTCTCCAACAAGGGCCACAACGCCCAGCGGCGATTCAGGGTCTCCCTGGCTAGATCTGAGTAGAAGGTCAGTGTGGCACCATCAAATTCTAGGGTCTCAATCTCCCTGGCCTTGCGCATAATCAGCTCCTTTTCTTCAAAATAGTGTACCCGGCAGATGACATCGCGGGCCACGTCTGTGGATAAGTTGCGCGGACGCAGGGCCCTATGGACCCGATCCAGCAGGAGAGCATGATATGCAGGCCTGCCCAGCAGCTAGTTGAAAATCCCTGTTGTTTTCCTTTGCCAGCCAGATGCCTTAACGAGAGGTACCTCCGATCACACAGGTACACCACAAACCAAGTGTGAATTGTGAATTGTGAAATGTGAATTATATGCGTGGCAATCTAGATGTTTTTTCCCTTTTTATGTTTTTAATGTTTTAAGACATTTGTTCTTGTGTTGGGTGTGTCGCGGGCGGGCCGTGGGGGTACCTACGTGGGGGGTAGCTCTTTGGGTGGCTCCTCCCGTGGGTTTGCTCTGCGGCGGTGCCTTGAGACCATGCTTGTCGATCCGGGATGTCTGTGGGCCTTGTGTGGGACAGGTGGGAAAAGTTTGGTTCTGGAACTTATTTAACCCCAACGGAGTCCTCCCTGTATTACTCTGTGAACAGAGGGCATAAATTGGATAAGTTGGATCCCCCAGTTGATAATCCAGCCCCACTGTGTTTACTTCCCCTAACCTCAAAGCCCTAAAGGAATAGCTTCCCGAATAGGACAAGAATAATGATACCTGAATCTAGGCCCCCCGTAAGGTAAAATTCACTCAGATTTATGACTAGACTTCCAGAGATGGCTCAAAGACTCAAAGATCAACACTTAATTTCCTCAAGTTAATTATATTACAACTTTGATGTTTGACAAATTGTTCTATCTTTATTGTGTTCCTATTAATAAGGTGCCCATTCTCACTTCCGCTGATCACCGTGAAAAATGATTACACTTTTCTTCTTTTTAAACAACTGCAGGAGGTAGAGCCTATCCCTAGATTAATGATAACACACATACACATATAAAGTTATTCCAGAGTTATTCCAGAGATAGATCTCTACGTAAGGAATACTCCATCTCCCCCTTTATCACCTTCCACTCACCCCCAATAGATTCACTATTATAAACTTAAACACATTGCTGATTCATTCTAACACCATATATCTCCAGGGCTGTACTGGTGACGGCGCTGGGGATATAATATATTTCATAGCTCCCTCCTCTTTCTACTAGGTTCTTCAACCTCTTAATTCCTTTCTCTACTTGGTGAATTTTTCACCTCCTTATCACAACTCCTTTCCTGATCTCCTTCCTTTTTTTTTTCCTTCCCCTCTCTCCCCCTTTTCCCCTTCCAATATGGCATATTCTGGATTGGGGAACTCCCCAGATATAATCTTGCACAACGTTAATGGCCTTAACACCCCCGAAAAATAACTAAAATGCTTAGGGAATTACACAAAACAAAACCGAAAATAGTTCTCCTCCAGGAGACACACTTTAAACCTTCTCAAATTGCTAAACTAACAGACAGATACTTTGTTCAAGCCTTCCATGCCACCAATAAGATAGCTAAAACTAAAGGGGTCTCCATTCTCTTAAGCAAAACCGCTTCTTTCTTGGTGGACCAACAACATATTGACTTAGACGGAAGATATATTTTCCTAACAGGTACATTAAATGGGAAACCAACAACCATAGCTAACGTGTACTTCCCGAATAAGTCCCACATATCCTTCTGCCGCCATGTTATAGATGAATTAAAATGCTTTGCCAAGGGACGTATAATCATGGGGGGAGATTTTAATATACCCCTTAACCCTACACAGGACACATCATCCGGGAATACCTGTATAGCTTACAAAATCCTTAAAAGAATTAAGGCACCTCTACAATCCTTAACCCTAATAGACACCTGGAGATACCTACAACCGACTTCTAAAGATTTCACCTACTATTCGGCCCCACACAAAAGGTATACTAGGATAGACCATATATTCATATCCCAAAGAAACCTACCTGACGTGAAAAGAGAAGAAATAGGCACAATTACACACTCAGATCATGCCCCCATATCAGTATCACTCATACCACAGAAGTCTACACAGAAAATTTTCAGTTGGAGGCTAAATGCGGCACTGCTAACCGACCAGGAAACTCAGAATCACATTCATTCCTGCATACTTGACTATTTAATCTGAACAATACCCCGGATATTTCCCCAATGTCAATTTGGGAAGCCCACAATAACGTTATTAGAGGTGAATTCATCAAAATAGGAGCCAGGAGAAAAAGGGAGAAGGAAAAACACATGGAAAGTATTATAACAAAAATTAATGCACTTGAATCACTACATAAACAATCACTGGCACTGAAAGTAGAGCAAGCACTACTAAATAAAAGAAAAGAACTACAAAATATCTTGTATCACAATTATAGAAGGGCATTATTCCTTAAAAAGTAAATTTATTATGAAGCGGGTGACAAGAGTGGCAAACTCTTGGTAAGAGCACTTAAAGATTTTCAACATTCAGGAAACATACACTGCATATGGGACAAACAAGGAAAGCCCACATATGATTCAGAAACCATAGCCCAGCAGTTGTATGATTTTTATACAAAACTCTATAATCTACCTGCACAGAATACACCAAGGGCTTGCACAGGTAACAGAGAACAAATCATCCAAAAATTCCTCACTGACAGCAAACTCTCTAAGCTTTCCCCCACAGAGACAACCAAATTAAACAACTGCATTACAAATGAAGAAGTCAATTTAGCTATCACAGACATGAAAACAGGTAAAAGCCCTGGCCCGAATGGTTTCACATCAATTTACTATAAAACGTATGAAAAAGCACCAAACAAGCTCCTTACCTCAGCCCTTAATCAACTAATCTATGACCATACCCCCCCCTCCCCCACGAGACTTTGCCCTTGCCCACATTAGTGTCATACCTAAAAAGGACAAAGATCCGACTGATTGCACCAACTACAGGCCCATATCGTTATTAAATTTGGACCTCAAAATTTTAGCCAAAGTCCTGGCCAACAGAATCAAACCTATACTAGGGAAAATTATCAGCCCTGACCAGGTAGGCTTTATGCCTGGCAGGGAGGCGAGGGACAATATCATTAAATCCCTAAACCTTATCCACAGAACGCACCTAGATAAGATGGAAGCTATGCTGCTATCAACTGATGCCAAAAAGGCCTTTGATAGAATCGCTTGGGATTATATGATGACCGAAAAAAGAAGGAAAAAATTGCGCTATCCCAATACTGTGTAACACGTGAATAAAGTGATTGAATAAAGCAGCTAACACAACAATATTCCAAAATTGCCAATAGAACTTTACAAAGTCATAAAGTGTAGCGCTAAAAATTAAATACAAAAATAAACTGGACAACTATTCCAGTCAAACTAGATACTGTACCCAGTATCTATATGTGTAGCGCTAAAAAACAAGGCTTTCCTTGTTTGTCCCATATAAGTGTACAACGTAAATAACCAAATATTATGGGTCCATAACAAACGTTCATGTAAAGAACTCAATGTGGTGACATTAAAATAAAGTTCATATGAATGTGGTAACCTTCACCCTTTGGGGCACAAATAGTGACTGTTACTTCCCATAGAACGTGACACACCAACATGCACCGTGCACCTCCACCATATATGTAAGAATACTCTTACCAGAGATAAGAGATTCAAGCACCTAAAACGTAATCAATCGGGGCAGTCCAGTAGACCTCAGCATATCATCCGTGGTATTCCCGAATTCAGTCTTGTTGGAAATGTGTCATCCACAACCAGGTCTCAAGGAACAATATCAACCTCAATGTCAACGTGCCTCAACAGGATATAAAAGGTCTACATAGCATAATCCTGTTGACCGGTAGAATTTTATTTAACCACTTCAGCTCCGGAAGGATTTCCAGCTTTAGGACCGGAGCCCTTTTTGCGATTTGGTGCTGCGTCGCTTTAACTGACAATTGCGCGGTCGTGCGGCGTTGTACCCAAACAAAATTTGCGTCCTTTTTTTCCCACAAATAGAGCTTTCTTTTGGTGGTATTTGATCACCTCTGCGTCATTTCTGATCGCCGCTATAAACAAAAGAAGAGCGACAATTTTGCAAAAAAACCCAAATTTCTTACTTTTTGCTAAAATACAAATCCAAAAAAAAATATAAAAAAACATTTTTTTTCACCGTTTTTGGCCGATTTATATTCTTCCTCATATTTGCGATAAAAAAAATCGCAATCGGCATTTATTGATTGGTTTGTGCAAAAGTGGTCGCGTTTACGGATGATGAGAATTCATTTTTGGGTTTTTTTTTTATTTTTTTATTTTTTACTAGTAATGGCGGCGATCTGCGATTTTTTGCGGTACTGCGATATTGGGGCGGACATGTCGGAACGTTTTGACACTTTTTTGGGACCATTGCCATTTATACAGCGATCAGTGCTATAAAAATGCACTGATTACTGTGTAAATGCCATTG
>BLSH010271582.1:72519-84135 GCA_018402905.1 Glandirana rugosa | reverse complement strand
ACGTTACTAAAATATTGCCATTAGACAGGGAGTGTGGTTGTCGTCCATGAAGAGGGATGTGGTCATACTCTCTCTCATACTGGTGTAGGGAGAAGTACCTGCTGTTGGTGTGAGGGACAGATTACCGTTATAAAATCATTGCATACTGTTATAGGGAGAGGTTCCTGCTGCTGGTGTGAGGGACAGATTAGCTTATAAAATCCCGTCATACTGGTATAGGGAGAGGTTCCTGCTGCTGGTGTGAGGGACAGATTAGCGTTATAAAATCATCTAAAACTGGTATAGTGAGAGGTTCCTGTTGCTGGTGTGAGGGACAGATTACCTTTATAAAATCATCTCATACTGGTATAGGGAGAAGCTGCTGCTGCTTGTGTCAGAGACAGATTATGTTATAAAATTATCTCATACTGGTGTAGGGAGAGGTTACTGCTGCTGGTGTGAGGGACAGATTACGGTTATAAAATCATCTCATACTGGTGTAGGGAGAGGTTCCTGCTACTGGTGTGAGGGACAGATTAGATTATAATATCATGTCATACTGGTGTAGGGAGAAGTACCTACTGCTGGTGTGAGGGACAGATTACCGTTATAAAATCATCTCATACTGTTAAAGGGAGAGGTTCCTGCTGGTGTGAGGGACAGATTACTGTTATAAAATCATTGCATACTGTTATAGGGAGAGGTTCCTGCTGCTGGTGTGAGGGACAGAGTAGAGCTATAACATCATATCATAATGGTGTAAGGAGAGGTCTTTGCTGCTGGTGTAAGTTACAGATTAGCTTATAAAATCATCTCATACTGGTGTAGGGAGAGGTTCCTGCTGCAGGTGTGAGGGACAGATTACATTTATGAAATCATCTCATACTGGTGTAGGGAGAGGTTCCTACTGATTGGTGTGAAGGACAGATTAGCGTTATAAAAACATCTCATGCTGTTGTAGGGAGAGGTTCCTGCTACTGGTTTGAGGGACAGATTAAAGTTATAAAATCATGTCATACCGGTTTAGGGAGAGGTACCTGCTGCTGGTGTGAGGGACAGATTACTGTTATAGAATTATCTCGTACTGTTATAGGGAGAAGTTCCTGCTGCTGGTGTGAGGGACAGATTACCTTTATAAAATCATCTCATACTGGTGTAGGGAGAGGTTCCTGCTGCTGGTGTCAGGGACAGATTAGCTTATAAAATCATCTCATACTGGTGAAGGGAGAGGTTCCTGCTGCAGGTGTAAATGACAGGTTACCGTTATAAAATCATATCATACTGGTGTAGGGAGAGGCTCCTGCTGATTGGCGTGAGGGACAGATTAGCGTTATAAAATCATCTCATACTGGTGTAGGGAGAGGTTCCTGCTGATTGGTGTGAGGGAATGATTAGCGTTATAAAATCATCTCATACTGGTGTAGTGAGAAGTTCCTGCTGCTGGTGTGAGTGACAGAGTAGCACTATAAAATCATCTCTTACTGGTGTAGGGTGAGGTTCCTGCTGCTGGTGTGAGGGACAGATTACCATTATAAAATCAACTCATACTGGTGTAGGGAGAGGTTCCCGCTGCTGGTGTGAGGGACAGATTACAGTTATAAAATCATCTCATACTGGTGTAGTGAGAGGTTCCTGCTGCTGGTGTGATGGACAGATTAGCATTATAAAAAATCATATAATTTGTGCTAAATACTACATTTGCGTCCAGAATGAGGAGAGTGTCAAATAAGGGACATGGTCGTCGTGCTACTGGTACGGCTGGTGTTGGTGAAGCTCCTGTTGCAAGGAGAGGACGTGGTCGATCTGTGCCAGCTACACACACAAGTGAAACACCTTCCTCAGGTGCGAGTAGCCAACAGAACCTTCAACATTATATAGTAGGCCCGAATGCCGCTCAACGAATGGTGAGGCCAGAACAAGTACAGGCGATAATAGGTTGGGTGGCAGACAATGTCTCCTGTTCCTTCACATTGTCTCCCACTCGGTCCCTTGCTGAAAGCTCAGAGTTGGCACCTGAACCCCATGGCCATCCGTCTTTCACCTCAGCCCCTTGTAAATCAGCCAAGCAGTCTGAGCCCCAAGTCATGCAGCAGCCTCTTATGCTTATTGATGACTCTGCTGGTGTGCATTCCATTGGCCATCCACATAGCCCTGCCCCAGAAGTGGAAGACATTAAGTGCACCGTTGCCCAACCACTTCTGTTTCAGGATGAGGACATGGAAACACAAATGCAGCACGTCTCTGATGATGACGAAACTGCTATGGCTTTCTACAGTGTGCAGACGGACAAGGAGGGCAGTGGTAAAGAGTGGGTGGAAGATGATGTGGAGGATGATGAGGTCCAAGACCCCACATGGAATGAAGGTCATGCGAGTGACGTGTGCAGTTTGGAGGAAGAGGTGGTGGTTGCACAGATGCACCAGCACAGCAAAAGAGGAAACAGGTTGCAAAATCGGAACGACCGTCCCCTAGACAGTACGCCTGCAACTACCCACCGCACCCAGGGACCTAGCACACCAAAGGCAGGTTAAAGGAGTTCCCTGGCGTGGCATTTCTTCAGACAGTGTGCTGACGACAAGACACCAGTGTTTTGCACGCTTTGCAATCAGAGCCTGAAGCGAGGCATACATTTTCTAAACCTGAGCACAACCTGCATGACCAGGCATCTACAAGCAAAGAACGAGCTGCAGTGGAATAAGCACCTCAAAATCCAAGAAAGGTCTCAGACTCCTCCTGCTTCCTCTTCTGCTGTTGCCTCGTCCTCTTCCTCCACCTCTACAGTGCCAGTGTCACCTGCCACGCAGCAAACAGACCATGTGACAGCAACGCCACCATGTCCACCACCGTCCCCAAGCATTTCCACACCATGGTCCCATGGAAGCTTACAGCTGTCCATCTCCCAAACACTGGAGAGAAAGAGGAAGTACCCACCTACCCACTCACGATCCCTGGCCTTAAATGCCAGCATTTCAAAATTCCTGGCCTTTGAAATGCTGTCATTCCGTCTGGTGGACACGGACAGTTTTAAAAACCTGATGGCGGTGGCTGTCTCACAGTACTTGTTTCCCAGCCGCCACTACTTTTCCAGGTGAGCCATCCCTTCCCTGCACAGACAAGTCGGGGACAAGATCAAGTGTGCACTACGCAACGCCATCTGTGGCAAGGTCCACATAACCACTGAAAAGTGGACCAGTAAGCATGGGCAGGGACACTATATCTCGCTAACTGCACACTGGGCAAATGTAGTGGCGGGTGGGCCTGAGACGGATAGCAGTTTGGCGCATGTCCTTTAGCCACCGAGGATTGCAGGGCATTTCTCTTTGCCTCCTGTTGCCTCTTCCTCCTACTCCGCTTCCTCCTTCTCTACCACCTCCTCATCCGGTCAGCGTAACACCTTCACCACCAACTTAAGCACATCCAGGGGGAAACGACAGCAGGCTGTTTTAAAACTGATATGTTTGGCGGATAAACCCCACAGTGCGCAGGAGCTGTGGACGGGCATTGAACAACAGACCAATGAGTGGTTGTTGCCACTGACAAAGAGAAAGGCAGAACCGCTCCAGGTGTGTGTTGAAAGCTAATCCCAGGTCATCAGGTGCCGGTCTGGATTCTGCTGTCCAGAGCAATATGTAATCAAAGTGAAGGATCGCACTCTGTCTTCCATGGGAAAATTTAAAGTTTATTGTGAACCAACAAAATACAGTGAGTCTAGGCAGACCAAGACACGAGCCGTGAACACCAGTTTAACGCGTTTCACAGAAAGAAAATACGCTTAATCATAACCCCTGACTGAGAGCAATGGAGTACAGGTATAAATATGTGCAGCACAGCAAAAGTAAACCATGTGTTCGCCCTAATTGCTCATCAGTGATGTGTGAAAGAAGCACCAAAGGAATCCTCAGCTGGTGCTGGTCCCGGATTAACCCCTGAATGGGGAAAACTCCTGGAACAGCCACCAGCCCAGGAAGAGTTAAAACCTCCTACATGTAAGTTTCACAAGTGTGAGTCGGTGCAACCCGACATCGCGCGTGTGTGGACCTTAAAAACATTAATCAGTACATTTAAATATATGTTACTGGAATGAACTAGTAATAATCAAGAAAACAGGCTTTACAATGATGAAAGAGGCTCCCCGTGGGTAAATTCAAACCTACAAGTATGATAGTACAACGATGATAATAAGTTACAATAAATTACAATGAATAACACCACCCACCAAATACAACCAGATACACATTACATTAAGCAATGGAAAGCTGATGTAAATGAATGAGCACTTAGACATGTAAAATTGTAGAAAAACCGGAATATTGGCGGGTGAAATAATACAAACAAAAATGCCATCTAATATGATAAAAGATGGACATTCCAATATCGAGCTATGTTATTCATGTATATCATATACTAATCAGTATACCCACGGGGATAACGGGCAAAAAGAAGGAATAGAACGGTCGGAAACATAGATTGATACACAATAATAAAAAGACACAATACGATTGTTGCTAAATAAGTAGCAAAAGAGACGGCTAATTAAAAAAGTAGCCAAAAGGAATGCATCAATGTTCCAGACCATTCATCCTAATGTTGCCCAAAGGTGCCTTAAAAAATAGATCAGAAGGGCATATCCCCCCCGAACAATAGAAAAGGGGAAGAAAGGGAGGGAGGCCCTCGTAACATACATATTTCATGGCTCTATTGGTAAATGCATGTAGTGAAAACCCCAAAAGCCTAATAGACACAAATATGGACAGACCAAATATGTATCAAGTACAAAAAACAGATAACAAGATATAAAGCACAAAATAACAATGGCAAAGGTATACCATGCCATGGGCACAGATCAAGGATATATGTTCACAGGAAAAGACCCTATCTCTCATAGAAGTGTGATACGTCCCATTCAAAATTCATGCCATCGGGAAGTCGACTCTGTGCGTGTCCACATCTTTGGAGATAGCAACCCCTGGAGATCTCAGATCGTCTTGTACTATATTTACATAGATGATCTGATTTTGATATGTCGAGATCCTTTTCCGGTTAATCAATTTCTAGATACGCTCAATGAAAATACTTTTAATCTTAAATTCACTGCGGTATCAGACCCACATACGTTGAATTTTCTAGATGTACGTTTATCCGGACACCACAACAGGGTCTTCTGTGACCTCTATAGGAAACCTGCTGCTGGGAATAGCCTTCTTCATGCTTCTTCTAGTCACCCGCTTCACACCATCAAAAGCATCCCAGTAGGCCAGTTTCTACGACTTCTACGCATATGCAGTAGTGACACTGCGTTTGAGTCTGAGGCCGGGAAACTCTATAAACGGTTTTTACAGAGAGGTTATCCTAAATGGATGATATCCAGAGCCTATGACTTGGCAAGGGCCAAGAACAGAACTACCTTGTTGACCCCTTGGGGTGACGTGCAAACAGGATGTGATTGTATGTCTGGGAGACAGACTTCACAGGCGATGAGACAGGATAACTCTAATGCTCTTATGGGCACTAAAAATAACAATAGACCTTTTTTGGTCTTAAATTATAGTATGGAATTCTCCAATATCAAACACATTATACGTAAACACCTTCCCATTCTCTACTCAGTGCCTGCTCCCAGATCTTGGACGCTGGTGTGAACATGGTGGCCAAACGTTCTAGTACCCTTGGCGACATTTTGTCGCCTAGCCTTTTTCAATCTACTAAAAGGACATGGCCGTCTTTGACCTGGCTCCACTGTAAGGGCAACTATAAATGTGGAGCACGGGAATGTCCCTGCTGCTGCTATATACTTCAAGGAAGAGCCTTCTGTTCTGTGGTGAATGAAAAACAATACCCTATTGACCATTTTTTTAATTGCAATACCACTTTTGTGATATATCTGATCACCTGTACTAGAAGTCCTGCCCAGTATGTAGGGAGGACCACTAGGAGACTTCGGGATAGGTTCAGGGCGCATCTGGCAGACATCAGGACCCTAAAATCTACAAATGTTGCAAAACATTTTAATAATTTACACCAGGGTAATACTTCCTCCTTACGGGTTCAGGTGATCGAGCGAGTCTCGTCCAAACCTCGTGGAGGGGACCTTTTCCATATCTTGTGCAGGAGAGAGGTATTTTGGTTTTATAAATTACAGAGTCGAATTCCTGATGGCATGAATTTTGAATGGGACGTATCACACTTCTATGAGAGTTAGGGTCTTTTCCTGTGAACATATAGCCTTGATCTGTGCCCATGGCATGGTATACCTTTGCCATTGTTATTTTGTGCTTTATGATTCGATGTATGCATATCTTGTTATCTGTTTTTTGTACTTGATACATATTTGGTCTGTCCATATTTGTGTCTGTTAGGCTTTTGGGGTTTTCACTACATGCATTTACCAATAGAGCCATGAAATATGTATGTTACGAGGGCCCCCTATTCCCCCACCCCCCCTCCCCCCTCCCTTTCTTCCCCTTTTCTATTGTTCGGGGGGGACTGATCTATTTTTTAAGGCACCTTCGGGCAACATTTGGATGAACGGTCTGGAACATTGATGCATTCCTTTTGGCTACTTTTTTAATTAGCCGTCTCTTTTGCTACTTATTTAGCAACAATCGTATTGTGTCTTTTTACTATTATGTATCAATCTATGTTTCCGACCATTCTATTCCTTCTTTTTGCCCGTTATCCCTGTGGGTATACTGATTAGTATATGATATACATGAATAACATATCTCGATATTGGAATGTCCATCTTTTATCATATTGGATGACATTTTTGTTTGTATTATTTCACCCGCCAATATTCCGGTTTTTCTACAATTTTACATGTCTATGTGCTCATTCATTTACATCAGCTTTCCATCGCTTAATGTAATGTGTATATGGTTGTATTTGGTGGGTGGTGTTATTCATTGTAATTTAATGTAACTTATTATCATCGTTGTACTATCATGCTTGTAGGTTTGAATTTACCCACGGGGAGCCTTTTTCATCATTGTACAACCTGTTTTCTTGATTATTACTAGTTCATTCCAGTAACATATATTTATATGTACTGATTAATGTTTTTAAGGTCCACACACGTGCGATGTCGGGTTGCACCGACTCGCATGTGTGAAACTTACATGTAGAAGGTTTTAACTCTTCCTGGGCTGGTGGCTTTTCCTGGAGTTTTCCCCATTCAGGGGTTAATCCGGGACCAGCACCAGCTGAGGATTCCTTTGGTGCTTCTTTCACACATCACTGATGAGCAATTAGGGCGAACACATGGTTTACTTTTGCTGTGCTGCACATATTTATACCTGTACTCCATTGCTCTCAGTCAAGGGTTATTATTAAGCAGATTTTCTTTCCATGAAACGCGTTAACCTTGTGTTCATGGCTCGTGTCTTGGTCTGCCTAGACTCACTGTATTTTGTTGGTTCACAATAAACTTTAAATTTTCCCTTGGAAGACGGAGTGCAGTCCTTCACTTTGATTACTTGTTGCCACTGAGACTCAAGCCCGGCCTGGTGGTGTGCGATAATGGGCGAAATCTCGTAGCAGCTCTGAGCCTAGCCGGTTTGACGCACATCCCTTGCCTTGAGCATGTGCGGAATTTGGTGGTGCAGAAATTTCTAAAAAACTACCCGGATATGAAAGAGCTGCTGCAGAAAGTGCGGGCCGTCTGTGCGCTCTTTCGGCGTTCTCACCCTGCTGCTGCTCGCCTGTCTGCGCTGCAGCGGAACTACGGCCTTCCTGCTCACCGCCTCCTATGCGACGTGCCCACAAGGTGGAACTCCACCTTGCACATGCTGGAGAGACTGTGCGAGCAGCAGCAGGCAATAGTGGAGTTTCAGCTGCAGCACGCACGAGTCAGTCGCTCTGCAGAACAGCACCACTTCACCACCAACGAGTGGGCCTCCATGCGAGACCTGTGTACCATATTGCGGTGTTTCGAGTACTCCACCAACATGGCCAGTGCCGATGATGCTGTTCTCAGCGCTACTATCCCACTTCTATGTCTCCTTGAAAAAACACTTTGGGCGATGATGGAAGAGGATGTGGCACAGGAGGAGGAAGAGGGGTAATTTCCACGGTTATCAGGCCAGTCATTCCCAAGTGGCTCAGAGTGTGGGTTCCTGCACCAGCATAGGCCAGGTAAAAAAATGTCAAGCCAGGGCACAGTTCTGGAGGATGAGGAGGACAAGGATGATGAGGAGGTACCGTGTTCACCGCAGGGTGGCACCCAACGCAGCTCGTGGGCATCCCTGGAGTGTGGCTGGTTGGATACGGAGGACACAGATGATACATCTCCCACAGAGGACAGCTTGTCTTTGCCTCTGGGCAGCCTGGCACACATGAGCGACTACATGCTGCAGTGCCTGTGCAACGACAGCCGAGTTGCCCACATTGTAACTTGTGCTGATTACTGGGTGGCCACCTTGCTGGATCCCCGTTACAAGGACAACGTGCCATCCTTAATTCCCTCACTGGAGTGTGATCGGGAGATGCGCGACTACAAACACACACTGGTAGACGCGCTGCTGAGGGCATTCCCAAATGACACCGGGGGCTCAGTGGAAGCACAAGGTGAAGGCAGAGGAGGAGGAAGAGGTCGCTAATGCAGCTGTGGCACCGCCAGTGCCGATGATGCTGTTCTCAGCGCTACTATCCCACTTCTATGTCTCCTTGAAAAACACTTTGGGCGATGATGGAAGAGGATGTGGCACAGGAGGAGGAGGAAGAGAGGTAATTTCCATGGTTATCAGGCCAGTCATTCACAAGTGGCTCGGAGTGTGGGTTCCTGCACCAGCATAGGCCAGGTAAAAAAATGTCAAGCCAGGGCACAGTTCTGGAGGATGAGGAGGACAAGGATGATGATGATGAGGAGGAGGTACCGTGTTCACTGCAGGGTGGCACCCAACGCAGCTCGTGGGCATCCCTGGAGCGTGGCTGGTTGGATACGGAGGACACAGATGATACACCTCCCACAGAGGACAGCTTGTCTTTGCCTCTGGGCAGCCTGGCACACATGAGCGACTACATGCTGCAGTGCCTGTGAAACGACAGCCGAGTTGCCCACATTGTAACTTGTGCTGATTACTGGGTGGCCACCCTGCTGGATCCCCGTTGCAAGGACAACGTGCCATCCTTAATTCCCTCACTGGAGTGGGATCGGATGATGCGTGACTACAAGCACACGCTGGTAGACGCGCTGCTGAGGGCATTCCCAAATGACACCGGCCAACGCAGCTGTGGCACTGCAAGCACCTCAGAAGGCAAGGTTAGCATGGCTGAAATGTGGAAAAGCTTTGTCAGCAGCACGCCACAACAAACAGCACCACCAGCTGATAGGCAATGTCTTAGCAGGAGGCAGCATTTCAGCAACATGGTGGAACAGTATGTGTGCACACGCCTACACGTACTGGCTGATGGGTCTGCCCCATTCAACTTCTGGGTCTCCAAATTGGGCACAAGGCCTGAGCTTTCCCTTTATGCCTTGGAGGTGCTGGCCTGCCCTGCAGCCAGTGTATTGTCTGAATGTGTGTTTAGCAGGTCAGGGGGTGTTATCACAGACAAGCTCAGCCGCCTGTTCGCAGCCAACATGGACAAGCTAACCTTTATTAAAATGAACCAGGCATGGATTCCACAAGACTTGTCTGTACCTTGTGCAGAATAGCCATTTATACAAGCCTCACACAGCCATTGATATACTTAAGTGAACGTATCCTTTTTTGAAAATATGTCTCAATATTTTAGGGGCTACCCCAATTAGAACAAAAAAAAAACAAACAAACAAAAAACAGAGTTGGCTACCTCCTCCTCCTCCTCCACCACCACTTCCACCACCTACACCGCCATGGTCACTGCCTCCTCAACCTTCTACTCCACATCCACCTCCTCCATTTTTTATTTTTTTTATGTGATTTTAAGTTATTTACCTATCCACATTTGTTTGCAGGGCACTTGTCCTACTCTTACCCCCATTTTTGCTTCCTTTTGCAGCCCTCTAGCCCTTTCCAGGACTTTTTACATCCATTTTTGTGCCCAAAAGTTAGGGTCACCATTAACTTCAATGGGGTTCGGGGCTGAACTCAAACTTTTTCGCGACGTTCGGCCGAACCCGCTGAACCCGAACATCCAGGTGTCCGCTCAACTCTAGTGGTGAGAATTTCCGGTAAAAGAAGGCGATGGGATGGAGCCAGGCCTTTGGACCTCTTCTCTGAGAGAGTACTGCCCCTACTGCCATCTCTGAAGCGTCCACTTCAAGAATGTAGGTTAAGGCAGGATCAGGATGTTTGAGAATGGGAAAGGAGGTAAACAGCTCCTTGAGGCTTGATAAGGCCTTTTGGGCCTCAGGAGTCCAGCGGAAGCAAGAGTCCTGCTTGGTGAGCTGGGTTATAGGTGCAATGATTGCTGAGAACCCCATGATGAACTTCCTATAAAAATTTGCGAACCTGACAAAGCGCTGGACTCAATTCTTGTCGTCTGGCGCTGGCCAGTCTAAGATGGCTGAAACCTTCTGCGGGTCCACAGTTATCCCTGTGATGGAGATGTTGAATCCCAGGAAAGAGATGCTGGCGCACTCAAAGGCATATTTTTCCGCCTTAGTGTACAAGCTAAGTTGCCGGAGGCAGCTGAGCACGCATCTCACGTGCCTGCGGTGTTCTTCCAAGGAAGGGGAGAAGATCAGGATATCATAAATAGATCACTATCAACTGGTCCAGGTAGTCCCAAAAGATGTCGTTCACCAGGTGCTGGAACGTAGCGGGGGCGTTACAGAGTCCAAAAGGCATAACAAGATACTCGTAGTGGCCAAACCGAGTTCGGAAGGCTGTCTTCCACTCATCCCCATCATGGATGCAGATGAGGTTATAAGCCCCATGGAGATCCAGCTTTGTGAACACAGTCGCCATTCCAAGCCTCTGAAAAAGTTCTAGGACCAAGGGCAGGGGGTAGAGTTGAGCGAACACCTGGACGTTCGGGTTCTGCTGGTCCGTCCGAACTTCGGGACAAAGTCCGGGTCCGGGTCCGGACGGAACCCGAACGATCGCACGGACAACGAACCCCATTGAAATCAATGGGGACCCGAACTTTTAGGCACAAAAATGGCTGTAGGAAAGTCCTGGAAAGCCCCAGAGGGCTGCAAAAGGAAGTAAAATGGGGGTAAGGGTGGGGCAAGTGCCCTACAAAAAAATGGGGACAGGGAAATAATTTTAAATATTTTTAAAAAAATAAAAACATAAAAAATGCAAAAATGGAGGTGAATGTGGATCATCTTCAAACTGTGTCTGAAAAGTATCAATTAACGGTAGAAGCCATATAACTGTTCTAAAATCATCTTCAAACTAGGGCAAGTGCCCTACAAAAAATGGGGAGAGGGAAAATAAATTAAAATCAAATAAAAAAAATGGGAAGGGGGGTGCATGTGGAGTAGGAGCCTAGAGGTTGACTAGGCCGTGACCGTGGCAGTGTAGGTGGAAGTGGCGGTGGTAGAGGAGTAGGAGGAGGTAGCCAACATGTTTTTTTTTTTTTGTATTGAGGCCTATTCAAAAAAACATGGTAGTGTTTTATGTGGGTTTATTGCAGCTGCTGTTGTGACCTATGTATCCCAATTGGTGTCATAGGAAGATTAAAAACGTTTGTATTTGAACAGCGCATTGC
>BLSH010271582.1:56025-71039 GCA_018402905.1 Glandirana rugosa | reverse complement strand
TTCGAAGGGGTAGACACGAGACATACCTGTGACTATTACTGGTCCTGTGGGCGGACCGGCAGGGACGTGGCATGTTACTAAAGTTCCTACAAAGGTCATTCTTCCCCCGACTGCAGGAGGTTGGCGTGTCTGGGATACTAACAGGCTAGCTGGTGGATGACCCCTGACTCCAAGGCAAACCGGCTTAAAAGGGAGACAGGCTCCATCTCAACCATCGGGTGTTCCGTATAGAGCTGTTCTTGGACCTCTTTCCCAAGTAGTCTGGGGGGTTGAGTGGTCGTCCTCACCCCTAGAAGGAGCAGCTCTTTTTCCTGGTGAGAGAATCCGGGACATAACTAATGGTCCTAGAGTTATCCTAGTGGCAGTTCTTGGCAATGGGGGACGATCAGACCGAACCCGAACGATTTTTGAAATGTCCGGGTCCGGGTCCGTGCCACGGACACCCGAAAGTTCGGTACGGACCCGAATGTTACAGTCCGGGTTCGCTCAACACTAGCAGGGGGTAACGGTTCTTGACGGTGATCCTATTGAGATCCTGGTAATCAATACAGGGCCTAAGAGAGTGGTCCTTTTTCTCGACGAGGAAGATCCCCACTCCTGCTGGTGAGTTGGGGGGTCTGATGAACCCTTTCTCCAGGTTCTTGTCGAGATATGCCTTGTGGGCTACCAACTCTACCTCGGACAGAGGGAAAATTCGGCCAAACGGAACCTCAGTCCCCAGTAGGTGGTCGATCGGACAATCATAGGGTCTGTGCGGTTGGAGGACGTCAGCCCCCTTCTTACTGGAAACATCCTTGAAATCATTGTACGGTGCAGGGACGGCCAGGCGGGTGTCCTGGTCATTATCAGTGTCCATACAGAGCACAGATGGGGAAGCTTCCTGGGATTGCAGTAGGCAATGGTGGAGACAGTAGGGAGAACTGAAACGTACTTCACTCGTTGCCCAGTTGATGTGGGGGTTGTGTGTCCAGAGTCACGGGAGGCCTAGGATGACCGGAAACAGAGGGGACGCGATGGCGTCCAACAGCAGAAATTTCAGGTGACCCCCACCATCTTGGTAGGTACAGGGATGGTTTCCTGAGTGACGGTGCTAGATTTTATGGTCGACCCATCGGCAAGCCGGACAACCATGGGGTGGTCTTTGAGTCGCAGTGGAATCTGGTGGTGAGCTCCAAAGGTGGTGTCAACAAAACAACTGCACGCTCCTGAATCAAGGATAGCCTGCACTGGGATATTCCTGCCGGGAAGCTGTAGGGAGATAGAAAGGAGAAGGTGAGCTTTGTCACTTGGCAGGTACATCAGTCCCTCTTGGGTAGCAGTGGTACACTTACTGGCCTTGGCAGCACAGTTCCTCAACAGGTGCCCGGGCCCTCCACAGTACAGGCAGAGGTAATGCACCATTCGTCTTTGATGTTCTTCAGGGGTTAGTGACGGGCGAAGGAGCCCTATTTGCATGGGCTCTGAGTGGTATTGTGGAGCGGAGGAGGTAGCCAGACTAGGACCAGGATAGCTGGGTACTCTGGGCATCATCCAGGTGAGGCGTGCAGGCCCTGTGGATCTCTCAGCCTTGCGTTACCACAGATGATTCTGGATGGCCAAATTGATCAGGGCGTCTATGGTATGCGGCACCCCGACGCGGGCCAGCTCATCTTTGAGTGGCTCTGAGAGACCCAGCCTGAATTGGTAGCAAAGGGCCGCGTCATTCCAGGCTGTGTCAGTGTTCCAGCGCTGGAACTCAGAAATATATTCCTCCGCCGTGCAGTGGCCTTGTTGCAGGGCATGAAGAGCAGCTTCCGCAGTGGCCCCCGGATGGGGTCCTCGTACAGCTGGGCCATTGCTTGGAGGAACCGATCCAGGCTGGTGGTTTCCGTGGCCTTCTGTTCCAGGAGGCAGTGAGCCCAAGCTTGTGGCTCCTCCAGGAGAAGGGAGATTACAAGTCCCACCTTAGTTGCTTCCAGAGAGAAGGTCCACGGCTGGTGGGCGAAGTATAATTAGCAGGAGTTGCGGAATGCCCGAAACTTTCTGAGGTCTGGACTGGCCAGGACTGGCTGGAGCTGACATGGAGAGCTCCTGGACTCTTCCTTCCAGGCAGGTGTATCCTTCCTGCAAATTCTTCACAACTTGTGTTAGACCGGCAAGATGCACACACAAGTCATCCATTGGAGAGGTCCCCTGCGTAGACTCGGACATGGCTGTCTGTTACTGTCATGTACCTGGTAGTCGAGTTTGACTTATGCAGGGGACAACCTCTCTTATGGCCCTGGTTCGAGAGCCCCTGGTAGTGTAGACAGGGAGCTCTGGAGCACAGGGGGCATGATTGCTGGACTTGGTCACTGGCGGTAGGTGAGGGTCCACTGGAATTCATGCAGGCAGAAGAATGGTGATTCAGGCCGGGTCCGTAACAGGCTGGCAGTGCGGTATAGATGGGTCAAGCAGGTGGATGGTTGGGTTCAAGCAAGGTCGTCAACGTGCGGGCAGCAGAGCTACAAAGGAGCAGGCAAAAGAGTAGTCGTAGACAGGTTGGGGTCAGAGCAGGCAGATAGCAAACAAAGTCAAAGAAAAGCCGGGGTCACAGGTACAGGAAGTCTTCTAAAGTAAACGCTGGGGTCACAGGATACAGGAACACTGTAGAATGAACAGGACTGGTTGCAGGGTGCTGTCCTCTGAAATGGTTGTTTGGTGCCAATCCCGGCACTCACGTGCGCAAACGCGCATGCACGCACGCACAAGCATTCCAATGGCCATGGATGATTCCATACATTCCCAGTATCCAGTTCCTTGGCCTCCTTATTTGCATCACAATGGAACCACAGAAAGTCTTGGCCATCCTAGAATGGCCTGCACCTGTGGATAAGAAAGGGGTCCAATGTTTTGTGGGGTTCTCCAATTTGTACAGGAAATTTATCAAGGGGTTCTCAGCCATTATATTGACAATTATGCAATTTACCAAGCAAGGCTCACGATTTCATTGGTCTTCAGATGGCTTTTCAAGCTCCCAAAGAGCTGTTCACCTCTGCACCTATATTAAAACAGCCAGACTCAGCGCTACCCTACGTACTGGAGGTAGACACATCTGAGACTGCCATAGGAGCCGTATTATCTAGGAGACAAGGTTCCAAAGCCCTGCTTCACCCAGTCGCCTTTTTCTCCCGCAAACTCACAGCACCAGAAAATAACTATGATGTGGGGGACAGGGAATTATTGTTCATCAGATCCGCCTTAGAAGAATTGCGATACCTTTTGGAAGGAGCTGCACACCCCATCTTGGTCTATACCGACCATAAAGACCTTGAGTATCTCAGAACAGCTAAGAGACTAAAACCACGCCAGCCCCTTTGGGCACTCTTTTTCTCTTGCTTTCAATTCTACATCACATACAGGCCTGGGTCGAAGAATGTCAAACTGGACGCTCTATCCCGAATGTTCCATGATCCTGAAACCACTGTTGCCCCGGACACCATTCTTCATCCACGGAATTTTTTACTGTCCCAGGAAGACCTGCTCACTCAAATCAGGCGGACCCTTGCTGGCTTCTCTGGACCATCAGATCAAGGACTGTTAGCAAAGGATGGCTTATGGTGGCATGAAGATCAGATTTTCATGCCAAAAGAGCAAAGACCAACTGTTCTTAAGCTCTGTCACGACCATAAATTAGCTGGACATTTTGGTGCTAGGAAAACTGCCAAGCTGGTGTTACGCTCATTCTGGTGGCCACTCATGGGGGAAGATTGTCAGAGATATGTTAGCTCCTGCCCCATTTGTGCAAGAAATAAGACCAGTAAGGCCAAAGCTTGGGGTCTTCAAAACCCGCTTCCTGTACCCGAACGGCCCTGGTCTAAAATAGCAATGCAGTTTATTGTCGAGTTGCCTGCTGCTGAAGGATCGAACACTATCTTTGTGGTCATTGACCGGCTAACGAAAATGGCTCATTTCCTCCCTATGAAGTGCACTCCCACTGCCGCTGAGACAGTGGAAATCTTTATTAAGGAGATAGTTCGCCTTCATAGAATTCCAACCAATATAGTGTCAGATCACAGGGCACAGTTCTCTTCCTGGTTCTGGAGCACTCTCTTCAGCCCTGGAGATGTCCTTCTCTACTGCACATCACCCTCAGATGAATGGTCAAACCGAGAGGATGAATCAAACATTGGAACAGTACCTCCGTTGCTTTTCATCCTTGTCATAGGATGACTGGGTATCCTTGTTACCTCTGGCAGAATTTGCCTATAATAACACCGTACATTCTGCTACCAAACAGCCCCCATTCTGGTCAAACTACGGGTATCATCCCTTATCTCTGCCTAGCATGGCACCCGAAAGTGTGGTACCAGCCGTACATTAAACCACCAAGTTCCTGGAGGAATCAAAAAATGTTGCAGGAAACACTCTCCAGACACAAGAACACAATAAAAACGCCTTTGACAAAAAGAGGCAAGGAGAGTTGGAGCTTCTACCCGGTGTTCAGGTCTGGCTGTTAACTATGAACCTAAAGATGTCCTGTTCTTCTAAGAAGTCTGGGTCTAAATTCATCGGGTCCTTCCCGGTGAAAAAAAGGATCAACCGGGTGGCGTATAAACTAGATCTTCCCTCTTCCTTACGTATCCACCCAGTTTTTCATGTCATGTTATTAACGCCCGTGACGCCTGACCCCTTTCTGGACAGGACAACCACTCCACCAGCACCTATTCTGATAGATGGAGAGGAAGAATTTCCTTGCAGTACTTGGTGAAATGGAAATGATATGGGCCTGAGGAGAACTCCTGGGAATCCGAAGCAAATATTCATGCAGAAGAACGGATTGCCTCGTTCAGGAGAAACCTGTCTGCAAGGAACGCCCACCTGGGCATCCGGAGGCTGCCCCTTGGGGGGGGGGGCAATGTCAGGAATCAACAGCCATTAGTCCTGTGAATCAGACTGGAACGTTCGTGTCTGTGCACGTGTGTGCGTGGGAGCGCACGCAGTAGGTGCACGCACAGGTGCGCGCCAGCATTGGCGCCAAACGGCCTATTTAAATGGGCAGTAACTTGCAACTAGTGCTGTCCATTCTACAGCGTTTAGTGTGTGCCTGATTTTCCTGATTACCTGTTCCTGTACCCGGCCTGCCTGACCTTGTCTGTTATCTGCTTGCATCGACCCCCTACTACCCACGACCACTCTTCGGCCTGACCCCTTGCACCGCTACTTCCAGTCCACTGATGAACCTTGCTTGGACTTTGACTACTATTCTGCCTACTCCTTCTGTACCCTGCACCGCTAGCCAGTTGCCGACCCAACCTGTACCACCACTCTACTTCTCTGCATGAGCCACAGTGGGACATCTCCCGCTACCATCAGTGACCAGTCCAACCCTTGTGCCATCCTGCACTCCTGAACCACCTGTCTGCTTTTTCAGGGGTTCCCGAATCAGGGTCATAAGAGTGGTTGCTCCCTGCACAAGTCAGACTCCACCACCATGGGCGTAACAAAATGTTGCTAACTTTGTGATAATTTAAGGTCCCTATCCGGCAGCCTGGTACTTCATATGGTGTAGCAGGCCCCCCTCCCCTTCCAGCTCCCCTCCTCCCCTCCACCCCCTCCCCTCTTCATTCCTATCCCTCCACCTCCCCTCTCCCCTTTCTCTTCTCTTTCCCCTTCAGAATGGCATGATATCCTTGTTATTATAGGAGCCATTCTATGGGGGGAGCACTGTGGAAGGGTGCTCCATGGGGAAAAAAGTGAAGCCCTTGATATGTTTTGGGAGGCTTATCCTCCTAAGTTATGTTACTCTTTTTATGATGTACTGGTTTCCTTTTACTGGTTATGTCCTTTTGTTTGCCTCAGGAACCTTAAGCATATTCATTAATTAAGGATCTGGGGGGGCCATCGCTGCGGTGGCCTGGACCCTGTGCAAGATGCTCTCCCTTTTTCCTCCTTCACGGCCATGGCTCCTCCAGAGGTCGGGAATCACCTGAAGGTAATTTTGTGGTATGTTAAGAGGCTACATCCCCCCCCACAAGCTTATTCAAATCTTGAGACATCTGAAACGACTGAGGGCTGATGTGGCCCTTTTGCAGGAGACACACCTTGGTGCGGATGATTTGTCCAGGCTCTGCAAGCTTTGAGATGGTAAAGTCTATGGCTCCCCAGCTGTGGGACGTAAAGCAGGTGTAGCTATTTTAATTAACAATAACCTCCCCCACAAGGTACGCTCTGTTGAAGCGGACTCAGATGGGTGCAGGATTATCATCCATTTAACCCTTGCCGACCGTGACATTGCCATCTCCAACTTATATGTGGTTAAGTCTCCGGGGCAGCCATTTTTTCATACCTTATGACCTGGACCCTGCAAATCCCAGAACCTTTCCATCTCCTAGGTGGTGATTTCAACTCGGTCATGCATCTCACAGAAGACCGTTCCCTGGGGCCTTCCGAGCGTCCCTCCTTAACAGACACACCCACGCCACTAGCTCAAACGTTAGCCGTGCTTCATCTCACCGACATCTGGCGAACCGCGCATCCTACTGATAGGGAATTTACTTTTGTTTTCGCCCCCCCACAACTCATTTTCTTACATCAATTATTTTTTTCTGCTAGATGGCCATACTCCCCATGGTCTCTCATTCATCCATTGAGAATATGGCAATCTCGGACCACTCCCCTGACCTGCGATCCTGTGTTCCTGTAGCCTGTTCCCTGTCTCTTGTTCTGGACACTGGCCCTGATCCTGCAGCCGAATTCCTTCTTTGCTGCCCAGTTGATCTCCTGATTCCCTTTTCCTGTCCTGCCTTGTTCCCAGCTCCGTCCTGCTTGATCTCCCGTGTATGACCCTGGCTCTTTTACGATTATGATTTGGATATGCCATGCTCCTTAAATATTGTATTTAGTCTGTCATTTGTTTGTGTTCACTGGTTGCATTACACTATTTACTGTATTGGAAGTGCGTTATCTTTGTTATTTACTTATCTTTTTATTTAATATTATTATTTACATTTACCTGCGTTTCGTGTGCTCTGTTGTAGTCCACACATTAATGGTCACATTGGTAATTGACACTGACAAAAAGCTAAACATGCATTCAATCACTGGTCTGCACAGCAGGAAACGATTAGACAATCACACTCTGCTCTTTTTTCACCGACATGGTAACAAAGCAGGCAAGTTCTTGGCACTGCTCTGCTCTGGTCGTCATTCACCTACTCATATTGGAGCTCTTAGAGACTCTGGAGGCAACATTGTCAATTCACCCTCTGAGATTAGTCCCTCCTCACTAGTTTTTACCCTTCACTCTACACTGATGACCCTATAGGTAAAGCAGAAGCAACCAAACTATCTTCATTATCCCCTGAACAGATAAAGCGAGCACCAAACTACCTTCATTATCCCCTGAACAGATTGAGACCCTAAACGCCCCTATAACTCTTGAAGATATCTGTGCAACCATAAAATCTCTTGCCCCAGGGAAGGCTCCTGGCCCCGACAGGCTGCCCACAGACTTTTACAAATTAACACTAGATTTCACCCCTGAAACATTAGCACACATTTACAAGTTAATTTGGGCTGATGGGACATACCTACCCTCTGCCTCCCAAGCATATATCAAACGTATCGCTAAAAAAAGGTAAATATTCCCTTCTCCCTGTTTCCCATAGGCCCATATCCCTTATCAATGTCAATGCTAAAATACTCTCCAAGATAGTGGCTTCTCGACTTGCATGTCTTCTCCCATCCCTTTTGCACCCCACACAATCAGGCTTTGTACCAGGGCCCTCAGCTACCCTTAACATCCGAAAGGTTATCCTAGGCCTTGAATATGCCAGAACCCACCCTGACCAGAACACTGCTATTATATCACTCGATGCCAAAAAGGCCTTCGATAATATCAGCTTTTCCTGGCTATTCATGGTTATGGAAGCTTTCGCATGTCAGGCCCTATCATAGACTTTGTGCGAAAAATGTACTAGGGTGGGCCTCAAATTTTATGTCCCCGGACATACCACTAACTAAAAGGTACACACCAAGGGTGTCCCCTCTCCCCTTTACTTTTTAACATTGCTATAGAACCCCTTTCCAGAATCCTCAATTCTCCAGTAGGAGTCAGCGGTGTCACGGTCGGCAATCAAACCTTTCGCTCGGCACTCTTTGCCGATGACATCCTCCTTTTTTTAACCAACCCCTCTTCAGATATTACCCATTTACAAGACCTATTCACCACCTTCAGAGCATGCACTGGTCTAGGAATCAATTTTGAAAAAAGTGAAATATTACCCCTAAAACCATGGCTTTCGATGGCTTGGACAAAATCATCACCATTTCTAGTGGCAAAGCACCATATAACATATCTTGGTCTCCGTATAGGTAGAGAACCCTTGTCAATGTACAGCTTGAATTACCCTCCAATTATATCCAAGATTGTACAGGAGTTGGAAGCATGAGTGGCCCTCCCTCTCTCGCTCTTCCAGAGATGTCACCTTTTTAAAATGGTCTCTTTCGCTAGGCTACTCTATCCCCTACAGACTCTCCCGTTACTACTCAAGCATATTGATATTCAGAAAATCCACACGGCCTTGCTCACTTTTATTTGGCAGGGCAAGAGATCTAGAGTGGCACTTCAAAAATTCTACCTCCCCAAGAGCAAGGGAGGAGCGGTCCTGCCCAACATTCGGTTCTATAACCTCTCATGCTTCTTAAGACAAGCTTTAGACTAGCTATCCGAAAACTCTAGATATTTGAACCATATGCTGAAGCGAGCCTGTTGACCCCATTAAACTTAAATGCGGTTCTTCACTCCACTATCCTCCTTGAGGTCCAATTCAATAATCAGAGATACCCTTATTGCCTGGAGGGAGGTGAGGAAACTTCTGGTACTACCCTCCAGCATACCCTCCAGCATATCCCGCTAATTTCCAATAACAGGCAATCCCATGTTCCCCCCTTCTACAGAAAGCAAGGTCTTCACACAATGGTCCCATCTGGGCCTGAAGACTGTTCTCCAAGTTATCAATCCTGTTCAAGGCTCCATCAAGCCCTTTTCAGAGTTGGCTAATAAATATTCTCTACCGCCATCCCAAGTATTTCATCACCATCAATTAAAGAGCTACATCAAATCCTGCTTTAGCCCAGGCCAAAATCCATGTCAATCATATTTCATCGACACATTGATGGCTAAGAGCCGGTACTGGATCTCAGAGATCTACTCACACCTCATTCAACACCAGACCTCCAAATATTCCCTGCTTCCTTTTCACCCATGGTCAACTATCCTGACAACCAGGAAGCACCGGCACAGATTCTTGTGGGCTATCAAAATGTCCTCTCATTAATAATCTCAGAAACCTGGTGAGAGACTCAATTCAAAATCACCCCTGTGCTTATCTTCCATTTCGCCACAGCTCAACGGATCCCTCTCTTTCATCTTGCCCCTGGTGTTCAATGGCTAAACCCTCTTTTCCATAGACTTTGGCACTGTCAAAACATTTCCTTCTTCTGGGACCAAGTCCTGAACTTCATAAATGAGATCCAGCAAATAGACATACCTAAGGATCCCAAGTTATGTGTCTTCAGCCATAGCCCAGCATACAACTCTTCATCTGCATCCACTAAGGACAGTGGGTCCACATCTGCCTCCTCACTGCTCAGAGAACTATTATGCAAACTTGGATCCAATTGATTCCACCCCAGCTAACACATGTGAAACAAACATTGCAAAGCCTCTTCCTTCTGGAAAAATTGGATTCTATTACCCAAGACTTCAAGTCCTCACACCCTGGGTAGGCTCAAAATCAAAGGCACCTCTGGCTCGGAACCTTCCCAGGTATCCCCCCTTAACATTCCACAGGCTCCAGTGAATAGGACAACATTCTATAAATATATGTGACTTAGTTTTCTATAGGTATTGATATTGTTCTTGCTCTCTAGATATTTTGCACTTGGCTTCCACTCCTTAGGCTATTTCTTCTTTTGGTTCACTGAGACTAAGAAATATCCTTAAGTAACCAGACATCCCCATCAAATATACTTTATTTCTATGTTGTTTAAATACCTCAAAGCTAAACCTTTTCAAGAATTGTTTGGTAACGTGAAGGACGTGTTATAGGCCCTTTGCCTTCACAACCCTAACTGTCTAACTCTCTGTAGATACCTTGACTTACTGTTTGTAACGTAAATGTGAAAACCTTTAATAAACATATTTAAAAAAAAAACTGACAACTTTGCTTGAACAGATCAAGTTCCGATTGACTTTAATGGGGTTCAGATTTGGAAAACCTCCATGAACTGAACCCAGATGTGTTTGGCTTATTCCTGCAAAAAATCATAGCCAAATTGGCAGATCTCGAAGATCGATCAAGAAGAAATAATATAAAAATTCGCAGGATACCTGAGACTGTCAAGCCACCCAATCTTCAGGCTTATTTCCAGAATATTCTCTGGGACATGCTCCCTGACGCATCTTTGAGCGATTTGCCTATTGACAGGATCCATAGGTTACCCAAACCCACACATTTGCCAGATCATCTGCCAAGGGACACAATTGCCCAAGTACACTTTTACCAAACCAAGGATGAGTTCCTTCTGCTCATGAGGAATCCGGAAAATGTGCCATCATTACTCCAAGGCCTCTCATTCTATCCAGACTTGTCAGCCTATACAATGCAAAGGAGAAGAAATATGGCCATTATCACTAAACCTCTAAGAAACCACCAAATTACCTACAGATGGGCTTATCCAGCAAAACTACTAGTCACGAAAGATGGGAAATTATTTCACGCTAATGCTATGGAGGAAGGCATACGGCTTTTTAAAGAATTGTGTATCCTAGAAAGAGATGAGGACCCTCCTTCTGCAGCATCTTCTCCATGTCCTCAATCACCTGAATGGCCACTTGCAGCAAATGGCTGAAGAATCAGGAAACACATTTCTTCTACTATTTCAACAAGCTCCAGGAAACCCTGAAAATGCTATCCAGTTCTTTTTTTAGCCCCTTTAAAGTTCTGTGGGATACTGCCCCAACAGATTTGGTTTGAATCATTTTTTCTATTACTCTTGACTACACCAGAGGTTTTCAGTTTTGTTCTAATCTCTGGTGCTTTTCAGACCGCAGCTGTACATTTGACTTTTAGATTGTCTGCTTGAGACTCTGGTTCACCATTGAAGTTGTTAACCTTGGAGGATTTTCTTTTTGAGAGACCGAGCTTCACTATCACCTACTGAAAACCTACGAACCTTTGAAATCTCTACACTGCTAACCTCACACCATGGGATTCAAAATATCTTCCTTTAATGTTTGGGGTCTAAATAGTCCACACAAAAGGAGCATGTTATGGAAAGAAGCACAACTACTTCAATGAGATCTTTTCAAGAGACTCATTTCTCTTCTCAAAATCCCCCAAAGTACTCTCAACGCTGTTTCCCAACAATATTTTACTCCAATGCACCCAAGAAGGAAAGAGGGGCGGCGATCATCATCAAAGATACTGTATCTTTCAAACTTATCCACAAAGAAAGTGACAAGATGGGTAGATATAACATACTCATATGTGAAGTAAATAATGTGCTATACACAATTGTATGTATATCTTCCAAATGTGAAATAAATATCTTTCCTGAAAAGAGTTTGGAAATTGGTATGTAAAGTGTGACAGGGCCACACCATAATATGGTGACTTCAATGCTAGATCTAACAACTCATTAGACGCATTCCCACGCAACACACAAACATTTTGGAAGAGCTAGCCTCTTGCACTTTATGACCTCAGAGAATTTTTATGATGTATGGTGATGCCAACATTCGACTGAGAGGGACTACTCTTGTTTTTCGAAGGTACATCATACATATTCAAGAATCAATTTATTTCTAGTTGATAAAATTTCTTCTGCAAAATGTGTGTCCACGATACACAACATCACGTGGTCAGACCACGCCCCAGTTTCCATAGTGGTGGAGGGTTCGCATACAGAAACACGAGCAAACAGATGGAAAAGCAATGTTTTCTTGTTCCAAAATCCAGAACACATACTAAAGATCTTCAAGAGTTCAACTTAATGCTTCATCCGTGATGGACCCCTTCACCACATGGAACTGTCTATATGAGAAGGACTCTCACAAAGCTTAGCAGTATAATCAAAAAGCAGCGAAAACAGCAGCTTAATAATTTATTGTCATAGGTTGAAAATCTGAAACTGACAGATAAAACGTCACCTAATCCTACCATCAGCTCTAAACTTGACAAGGCTAGACATGGTGTTATACTACTACTCATATTCCAAAATAACCATAATATACGGAAATGGAAAGCCCACTTTTACTGTCAAGGCAACAGGGTGGGTAAATTGTCTGCCAATCCGCTAAAAGAAAAAACAATCAAGCAAAAAATAATGTTTATCTAACACCCAATTATGGGAGCCAAATTATCCAACCCAAAAGAGATTGCTAACGCATTCTGGGACTACACAACAATCTTTACCATTTAAAGGAGGATGCCTCTACCCCGCAATCTTCCCCTGAATTAATTCAAGAGTTCTTGAACTTCATCTCTATGCCCAAATTATCACAATCACAACTGCAATCTCTCAATGACCCAATCTCAATAGGTGTAATTCAAAAAACAATTATGAGGTCTCTCCCTACCAACAAATCTCCAGGTTCTCTTCAGAATACTACCGTACCTAACAATCTATTCTAACTCTGCATTTACTGAAAGTATTTGAATCTGCTGTTTCCAAAGCTCCATTCCCTTCATAAATGCTCAATGGGGATTCTTAAATCAGGTCTTGGGAAAGTTTGGCATAACAGGTTCAATTAATTCAGCCATAACAGCACTATATACAAAACCCTCAGCAATGGCATTTTCAGATGGTATGTTCTCAGATAGCTTTAACATCACAAATGGGACAAGGCAAGGTTGCTCATTGTCCCCTTTGATTTTTGCCCTATTAATGGAGCCCTTAGCTAAGAAAATAAGATCCCACCAAGATGTAATTGGCATTTCCACACCACACCACATCAACATCACTCCATCTCACTGCTTCCAATTTAACCAAATCTCATACTACAAAGTAAATTCAACTACATCTAATATTCTTACCATAAATGTAAGTGAAGACCTTAAACAAAAATTATCCTTTGAATACCCTTATCCTTGGTCAGGAAAACCTATACAATACCTAGACATCCACCTAACAACCCCCTAGTTCCAAACTATTTAAAACTAATTTTTTACCTCTCGTTACTTCCACCCAGGCTGAACTGAATAGGTTAAAACCATTTTACCTGTCATGGTCAGTATATAAAATGCTTATTTTATCAAAGATCCTATATTATTTCAGAGTTCTCCCAATCTTCATACCAGGGTCATTTTTTAAAACAATGCAGTCTCAACTACATAATAAGCCAAGGTGCTCCCAGTTTTATCTATTGAAGCCAAACACAATTGAAGGTATGGGGCTTCCCATATTGCAGACTTACTTAATGGCTAGTATTTTAGATCATACCAAATTCTGGTTTCACTCGCACACATTAAAACACTGGGCATCCATGGAGAAAGATTGGGTTGCACCTAATTTCCTAAGAGCTACACTATTAGCTAACTCCTTTTCACAAACGTCTCTCAAATTCAAACACCCCATTCTCCAAATAGTGATGGACACATGGAAGCACTTTTGGGCTGCTCTGGACAACTCAAAAACACAACAGATATTCCTATTCCTCTAGCCTCTATTCCATTCCACATACCAGGCCTTATGACAAATGTCTGGGAACAAAAAGAGATTACTCAAGTGATGGATCTTTTTCAGAAAGGGAACATTATTCCTTTTAATACTCTTTGCCAGAAATATAGCCTCTTAAATTTAGACCAATATATCTACATGAAAATAGCCACATTTCTAATGTCACATCCACTAATACCCACTAGAGTACCACAAGAAGCATGGTCCTTTTGGAACGATAAGCAAAATAAATCAAAAGGGATCTCCTTATTTTATAATCTGCTACAACAGGAAAATTCCTTTACAAAAACCCTATCTCTCCAGAAATTGTAAACAGATCTTTCCTTATCTTTTTCAGAAGAGCAGTGGAAAAAGGCAATCAAATGCAATCATTGCTATACAAGGTCCACTACCTATTGGAAAATGGCTCAAAAGATGCTCCTGAGATGGTACTATACTCCCTATATTACTGCAAAATTTTCTCAGACAAGTACTAATGAATGCTGGCAAGGTTGTGTCAAAGTGGGTACCCTACTAAACACGCATGGAAAGCAGTGTTTTGCCTTATATCTACAACAAAAGGCATTATAAGCTCAGGGAATGCAGAACTAGCTATATTAAGTATTCATATTGAACAATATCCACCAACCCTTAGATCCATTGTAATGCAGATCCTAATGGCAGCTAGATTAATGATCACTAGAAACTGGAAATCAAATAATCACATAGATGTTTGCAGCATCAACCCATTTGGTACTTAAACCGCTTATTATTAAAACATCATTTGATATATTTCAAACTTATCCAAATATTCTTATAGGAAAAATTAACCTTTAGGAGCATGTTACACCCATATTTAGGGTGTAACATGGAACATGCTCTTATCCCCTCACCTCCCGCCATCAGTGCTCCTCACTCTGTGACAGTGGACAGGGAATCCTCTCCCTGCACCCACTGTCACAATTTGAAAACAGCATGGTAGTGTGGGGCTCTGCCCACACAGCTGTGTTATTCATTCACAGTTTCCTGTAAATGAATAGACTACAAGTACCATCATCTATTGTGGCTAGTAGTTTTCAGTGGACTTCCAGGGTGCTGGTGAAGCACTCTGGTAGTATATATATTGATTCTTCCTGCCATTTAGTAACTACCTGCCCACATCGGAGGTACAGGTGGACAGTGTACTGAGAGTATGCAGGATTCAGGCGTTGCACCTGTAATCTGCTGATCACAGGTGTGATGCTTTACAGGATTCAATATTAAAAAAAGAATAAATGCACTATATATATATATATATATATATATATATATTTTTTTTTTTTTTTTTTTTT
>BLSH010271582.1:38296-53242 GCA_018402905.1 Glandirana rugosa | reverse complement strand
CAATAGGACGACCTGTGGGTCAGTCCTATTGACTTGGTGAAATGCCGGTAGTAAGACGTATGCCACCCACCCTTCACCAATTTCGTTGACATGTCAAAATCACAAAGTGAAGATTAGTAAAAATTTTATTGACGAGGGGCAGTTTGACAAATTGGTGAACGGCTGCCGACTAGCCGTTTACTGTCGCTGTCTCACCGAGACATTGCGCTTAGCGGCAGTATGCTGCCGCCGGCGCTATGTCTCGGATCACTCGCGCGCGAGTGACACAAGCCCCCCCGGTCCCAGAGCGGAGGTCTGTTTACATACACGGACCTCCGTTCATTCACTCCGGGGGGGGGGCATCGCGGGTAGCCGGCGGCAATCGAAGCCGCCGCACCCACTCCCTGGCCCCCCCGAACACAGTGAGCGCGCGCTCACTAGGCTCTGTATCGCGGCCGCCGTCGTATGACGGCGATTCGCGTTACAGAGCCACTCTGTCGCTGTCATTTGCCGATCAGCCGTCGGCAAGTGGTTAAACAGTTTGACGGGGAGCAGTTATTTTAAAAATGATTAGAAGTGAAACACTAAAACTGTACAGTTGCTTTAACCACTTCCCACCCACCGTATGCAGAATGATGGCCGTAAAGTGGTTCAGTTATCCTGACTGGGTGTCCAGCAGGATAACAAGCCAGCGTGCACCCACAAGGGTGTGCAGCGCGGCAATAGGTGGTGTGGTGTGTCAGTCTGACACACAGCATCTCTGTTCTTGGTAAAGAGCCTCTGACGGAGGCTCTTTACCATGTGATCAACTGTGTCCAATCACAGCTGATCACAGTGTAAATAGGAAGAGCCATTTATCGGCTTTTCCTCCACTCGCATTGCCGGATGTGAGTAGAGGTGAGCCGATCGGCGGCTCTCCTGACAGTGCAGTCCCCCCAAGGATGCCGACTGAGGACCACCAGGGATGCCCACCCAAGACCAGCAGGTATGGCAATCAATGACCAATAGGGATGGCACTCAGTGCCCATCAGTGATGCCTGCCAGTGCCTCCTGACCACTGCTGCCTATCAGTGCCACCTATCAGTGCCCATCAGTGCCACCTATCAGTGCTGCTTATTAGTGCCGACTATCAGTGCCCATCAGTGCTGCATATAAGTGCCACATCATCAGTGCCCATCAGTGCAGCCTCATCAGTGATCATCAGTGAAGGAGAAAACGTACTTATTCACTAAGTTTTGTAACAGAAACAAAGAAAAACTTTTTTTCAAATTTTTCCGTCTTTCTTTATTTGTAACACAAAAAATAAAAACCCCAGTGGTGATCAAATACCACCAAAAGAAAGCTCTATTTGTGTGAAAAAAAACCTATAAAAATTTTGCTTGGGCACAGTGTTGCATGACCGCGCAATTGTCATTCAAAATGCAACATCGATGAAAGCAGAAAATTGGTCTGGCAGGAAGGGGGGAAAGTATCCGGTATTGAAGTGGTTAAATAACATTCCTGGGTGATGCCTTTAATCTGCCTGTAGTGTGACACATCTGTGTGATGTGTGCAACCTACTACAGCAAAACTGACATTTGCTAAGAAAAAAAAGTCTGTTTAAAATGTCAGCAATTGACAGCTTCAGCCAGTTTGTAAACAAAGTCAAAGATAAGGGTCTGAAATAGATGTTAAAGGGGGAGAGACCAAGTGTAGCTGTGGATGGTGTGTAGACATATAGAATCATATACAACACGGATACTAAAATCACAAAAAAATTATTAAAAAATAGATTAAAAATAACACAAATAAGAGAAACTATAAAATATACAGTATCTATTCATGGTTCATATTTGATGAAGATATATAGAGTAGCTCCACATGCAAACTCAATGCATCTCGAAAGTTCTTCTTCAGGAGCACATGTGAGTAAAGTCAGCAAATGTTGCAACCCTTGAGTACTTGCTTTGAAACATATACTGATAAGTAGTCTATCACTGGAATCATTATCCAATTTTGGAACTCTATCACAGGAAGGAAGAAACATGTGAAGGTATACGTTTCACCATAATCATCAAACATCAAGGTCTCCAGCAACTGTTTCAATTATCACCTTGTCAGGGCAGGGCTCCTGCTATTTACCAGCAGCTCTTTTCTTTCAGTGGATAGGGGCTGTTCAGCTGTCGGTTAATTACCAACCACTCATTGTTTCCACAGAGACTCACCTGGTCACCATTACCTGTCTCATTAGTCCAGCCTACAACCAGCCCCTTTTGGCTATTTAAACAGCTTTGCTCATTTCCTCCATGTCCTTGCGTGGTCTATGATTTCCTGTGTGTAACTTGGCCTCGCTGACTTCTCTTCCAATACCTGTTCCTGTTTTTGCACCTTACTAAGCTGACTTCTGGTTTCCTGACCCTGGTTCATCTGATTAACTGCTATGACATCCAAACCCTGGCTTCGGTTTTTGACTATGTTCCTGAACGGTGTTATTTTTTGCTATTTTATTAAAGGTGTGATTTTAAATGCATTTTCTTTCTCCGCCTGGTTTATGGTTCCTCACCCCATCACCCCTCACTTGTAGTTTTCAATGAAATATGAAGGTGTCCATAATTCATTGACACTTCGTCCAGCTTTGCAAAAGAAAACCCATGCAGAGGTATGGGCAAGAAAGCTGGAGTATGTGCCTGCAGGAGCCTGACATTGCACTCATGATCCACTGATTGATTTTCCCTGAAAAACTATGTGCATTATTATTTTTCCACTAAGGTGAACTTTAACGTGATAGAGTTGCTTTGAGAAAAAAAAGTAATCTCTATTTATCTGTATGTGTATTGATGCTTTGCTGTCATACTAAATCATGCCTAACTACTACTTGCCATCTCTGCCGGTCTCTACTCCGCCACACAGTGCATTGGAATCCCTGATTGGCTGAAACAATGAAAGCTTTGCCCAATCAGGGCAAAGAGCACTGCCAGAGCCATGATTGGAGAAAATAATCATGACTCTATTCAATCATTACTCATTGCTCTTAGTCATACCCCACACTATAAAAGTATTCTTTCAATAGTGGCCATTTGTAGTGTGATATCGGCATGGAGAGAGATAAAACAGGCCTCTCTTCAGTGCTACTAGACAGTTAGTGTGCTATAGTGTACTATTCAGATACTTTTTGTCAGTGTAGAATATCAGTTTAGTGTGAATCTAGTGATAGTTCAGTTAGTGTAAATTTAGTGACCATTCATCTTTACATTTGTGTGAATCTAGTGATAGTAAAGTCAGTATGACTGTAGTGAGTGGCCATTCATTTTTACTTTAGTGTCACTTTAGTGTGAATCTAGTGATAGTTCAGTCAGTGTAAGTGTAGAGACCATTTATTTGTACTTTAGCGCCAATTAATTTTGTCAATAACAAGGAGAAGAGGCTCATATAAGTGTAGAAGTTCACACATTTTTTATTGCAAACCATGCAATTTGCAACTCACATTTGTGAAGGGTTAAAAAGGCTCATTTGCAGGGGAGACATCCCAGAGGCAGGTATAGAGGACAGTGATCTTCCATCCCTTGGTTCTGTGTCTACAAGGCACTGCAGCCTTCAGCTGTTCACCGTGGATGGAATAACGGCTGTGCGGTGAAGGAAGTCAGAGCGAAGCTTGGTGTGTAGTATGCTGGGCAGAGGGGAGGGATGATGTCATCAAAGTGCGATGCGTTTCCAAGCATGCTCACTGTATGTGTTGCAACAGCCACGTTCCTTTATCAAGCATCTACTATTCCTACGTGGAGGCAGCCCTCAGTGTATGTACCTTTATCTATGGACAATTTATGGACATTAATCAATTTTAGTGGGGTTCAAAAGAGTCACTCAGTGTACTGCGCCTTTTTCCTTGTTTGAATTTATTTTGTCACAGCTAGTGCTCAGTTGGCTGAAATTCAGCTGAAATTCCACCTGCCCATAAACTGCCTGATTTGTGACATGCCCATCAGATGGAACTCGACTTTGGCAATGCTGCAGCAGCTGCACATGCAGCAGAGGGCCGTCAACAAGTACCTGTGTGAGTTGGCACAATGACAGGCAGAGGCCAGCTTTTTTCCCCATGCCAATGGCTGCTCATAAAGGATGCATGCACTGTACTGTCACCATTTGAGGAGGCCACAAGAATGGTGAGCCGTGACAATGCATGCATCAGTGACACAATCCCTGTTGTGTTCCTGCTGGAGCAGACTCTGTGTGGCATTATGGACAGGCATTCAAGGCAGCGGGAGGAAGAGGTGGACTACCTTTACTCTCTAGGCCCACTTTATGCAGACACCATTGTTCCTACACCACAGAACACACAAGAGGAGAGGGAGGATTATGGCAGTTTTGGAGGCATTGAAGCAGGGTAAGACATATACATGAAACATTAAGAGATGGTTTTCCATCCCCAGAACCCTTGGGAGTAGTATATGGCTGGGAGGAATCAGTTCCAGTGACCTGAGGAGTCTGCATCTCATCCCTCTGCAAATTTGCAGTGCATGGGCTCCCTTTTGCTTCAAAGCCAGTGAAAGTACCCACGGATATGTGGCATAAAGGAGAAGGATCACTATGGGTTGGCAACCCTCCTTGACCACCGTTACAAAGGGAAAGTCTCAGATCTCATCATCCCATCCCCCCAGAGAGTGCAGAAGATGAAATCTCTTGAGGAATCCTTAATGAGGAGTTAAAACGGAGTTCCACCCAAAAGTGGAACTTCCACTGGTTGGATTCCTCCCCCCCTCAGGTGTCACATTTGGCACCTTTCGGGGGGGAGTGGAATTACACACCTGTCTTTAGACAGGTGTCCTTTACCACACATCTGGGAGCTCTGGCCGGCTGCCGTGGCCGCTGACGTTAGCAGCCCGACTCCCTGCTCGCTCTGCTACTGGCTGCCTGGCCAATAGCAGAGCCTCACGCATGCACGGTAAGGTGCCCGGCATGAAGCTGTAACACTACTCGTCCGGGTTCCCATTCCCGCAATGGAGGCGGCTGCAGCAGGTCCCCGGATCTGAAGCTCGGCGGTGGGTGCAGACATCGCTGGACTCCAGGACAGGTAAGTGTCCTATTATTAAAAGTCAGCAGCTACTGCATGTGTAGCTGCTGACTTTTAATTTTTTTTCCCTCGGACCTCCGCTTTAATCTAACATTTTTCCCAACTCTGGTAGGTTACAGTGTCGTGGAAAATGTTGTTTTGAGGCTTCTGCTGGTCAAGAGTGGAGCGGTGGAGAAGTGATGCATTTCCCAAATTTTTTAGTCCTCACAGCCCAGGGCTGTCAGCTTCCATATCCCATTGGCAGCATCTGCGTCACATGGTGAACAATTATCTAGGGGCAAAAACAGAGATGGAGAGCTTTCCAGTTGCCAATCCAGTTACTGGGTCATGAGAATAGACCACTGGCCAGAACTTACCCAGTATGCAATTGAGCTGCTCGGCTGCCCTGCATCCAGCATGCTTTCTGAATGGACATTCAGTGCTGCTGGAGGTTTTATTACTGATAATAGAATACATCTGTCCACAGACTCTGTGGACTGTCTGACATTTATCTAAATTAATCAGTCGTTGATTGCCAGCAGCTATGAAGCCACTGATGCCAATGTCACTTATTAAGTGTTTTTGGGATGTGGAATCTCTGCAGGACTTCTAGGCTCCCTAGCGTTGTGGGTATTTATGTCATCTGGAAGAATTATGTAGGTTGCATAGGCACAAGTAACACCTAAAGACCAATTTTTGCGCACCTATTTGACAGGTGCATATCATTTCAGATTTTGACAGGAAGGCCAAGTCTTGCTTTCATCAAGGGTACCTCTATAGGGTTACGGTTAGATTTAAGCGAACCCGAACTGTAAAGTTCGGGTTCGTACCAGACTTTAGGGTGTCAGTGTCCCGAGCCCGGACATTTGAGAAAAAAAGTCTGGGGTTGGGTTCGGGGTTCGAGTATTTTTTTGCGCCTTTGGAATAGCTGGAATAGCTGTAGGGCAGCCAATCAACAAGCGTTTCACTCGTTTGCCCTACAAAGCCATCACAGCCATACCTACTAATGGCATGACTATGATTGGCCAGTGCATCATGTGACCCAGCCTCGATATGAGCTGGAGTCACGTAGCGCTGCATGTCACATGCTCTCGGACTATTGTAGGGAGAGGATGCTGCCACCGCTGTGAGGAATTGATTAGCTTTATAAAATCGTATCATACTGGTATAGGGAGAGGTTCCTGCCGCTGGTGTGAGGGATAGATTAGCGTTATAAAATCATCTCATACTAGTATAGGGAGAGGTTCCTGCCGCTGGTGTGAGGGACAGATTACCGTTATAAAATCATCTCATACTAGTATAGGGTAAGGTTCCTGCCGCTGGTGTGATGGATAGATTAGTGTTATAAAATCATCTCATACTGGTATAGGGAGAGGTTCCTGCCGCTGGTGTGAGGGACAGATTATCGTTATAAAATCATCTCATACTGGTGTAGGGAGAGGTTCCTGCTGCTGGTGTGAGGGACAGATTAGCGTTATAAAATCATCTCATACTGATGTAGGGAGAGGTTCCTGCTGGTAGGAGGGACAGATTACCATTATAAAATCATCTCATACTGGTGTAGGGAGAGGTTCCTGCTGCTGCTGTGAGGGACAGATTACCATTATAAAATCATATTATACTGGTGTAGGGAGAGGTTCCTGCTGCTGCTGTGAGGGACAGATTAGCATTATAAAATCATTTCATTCTGGTGTAGGGAGAGGTTCCTGCTGGCGTGAGGGACAGATTACCACTATAAAATCATCTCATACTGGTGTAGGGAGAGGTTCCTGCTGCTGGTGTGAGGGATAGATTAGTGTTATAAAATCATCTCATACTGGTATAGGGAGAGGTTCCTGCTGCTGGTGTGAGGGACAGATTAGCGTTATAAAAAATAATATAAATGTGTGCTAAATAGTACATTTGCATGCATAATGAGGAGAGTGTCAAATAAGGGACGTGGTCATGTAGCTGCTTGTGCTTACTGGTGTTGATGATGTTGGTGAAGCTCCTGTTGCAAGGAGAGGACGTGGTCGATCTGTGGCAGCTACACGCACAAGTGAAACAGCTTCCTCAGGTCCGAGTAGCCGACAGAACCTTCAAAGTTATATGGTAGACCCGAATGCCGCTCAACAAGGAGGGCAGTGGTGAAGAGTGGGTGGAAGATGATCTGGAGGATGATGAGGTCCTAGACCACACATGGAATGAAGGTCATGCGAGTGACGTGTGCAGTTTGGAGGAAGAGGTGGTGGTCGCACAGAGGCATCAACACTGCAAAAGAGGAAGCAGGTTGCAAAAGCGGAGCGACCGTCCCCTAGACAGTACACCTGCTACTACCCACCGCACCCAGGGACCTAGCACACCAAAGGCAGCTCAAAGGAGTTCCCTGGTGTGGCAGTTCTTCAGAAAATGTGCTGATGACAAGACACGAGTGGTTTGCACGCTATGCAATCAGAGCCTGAAGCGAGGTATAAATGTACTAAACCTGAGCACAACCTGCATGACCAGGCATGTACATGCAAAGCACGAGCTGCAGTGGAATAAGCACCTCAAAATCTAAGAAAGGTCTCGGCCTCCTCCTGCTTCCTCTTCTGCTGCTGCCTGGGCCTCTTCCTCCACCTCTACAGTGCAAAAGTTACCTGCCACCCAGCAAACAGCCGATGTGACAGCATCGCCAACATGTCCGCCACCGTCCCCAAGCATTTCCACACCATGGTCCCATGGAAGCTTACAGCTGTCCATCTCCCAAACACTGGAGAGAAAGAGGAAGTACCCCCCTACCCACTCGCGATCCCTGGCCCTGAATGCCAGCATTTCAAAATTCCTGGCCTTTGAAATGCTGTCATTCCGTCTGGTGGACACGGACAGTTTTAAAAACTTGATGGCGGTGGCTGTCCCACAGTACGTGGTTCCCTGCTGCCACTACTTTTCCAGGCGAGCCATCCCTTCCCTGCACAAACAAGTCAGGGACAAGATCAAGTGTGCACTGCGCAATGCCATCTGTGGCAATGTCCACATAACCACTGATACGTGAACCAGTAAGCACGGACAGGGATGCTATATCTTGCTAACTGCACACTGGGCAAATGTAGTGGCGGGTGGGCCTGAGCCGGCTAGCCATTTGGCTCATGTCCTTCCACCACCGAGGATTGCAGGGCATTTCTCTTTGCCTCCTGTTGCCTCCTCCTCCTACTCCGCTTCCTCCTCCTCTACCAACTTCTCATCCGGTCAGCGTAACACCTTCACCACCAACTTCAGCACATCCAGGGGGAAACAACAGCAGGCTGTTTTAAAACTGATATGTTTGGGGGATAAACCCCACACTGCGCAAGAGCTGTGGACGTGCATTGAACAACAGACCGATGAGTGGTTGTTGCCACTGAGCCTCAAGCCCAGTGTCACGTACCTGGCGGTGGAGTCTGTCTTGTGCAGGAAGCAACCACTCTTGCGGCCCTGGTTCGAGGGTCCCCGGTAGAGCAGACAGGGAGCCCAGGAGCTCAGGGGGGCATGAGGGCTGGACAGGATCCCTGGTGGTGATAAGGATGGTCCGGTGCAGCTCGTGCAGGTAGCGGATGGTCGTACAGGCCGGGTCGGTAACAGGCAGGCAATGTGGTACAAAGGGTGCAGGCAAAGGGGTCGTCAGGTGCAGGCAGGGTCGTCAACAGGCTGGCAGCAAAAGTACAAGAGGATCAGGCAGAAGAGTGGTCGCTGGGCAAGCTGGGGGTCGGTGCAGGCAGAGATCAACAAGGTCTAGGTCAAGCCGGGTCTCAGGATCAGATAAACAGGAAATCAGGACGCTCAGAAACACTCACACGCTGTAGAACGAACAGCACTGGCTACAGGAAGCAGGAAGTTTAAATAGGGCTGCTCATCCAGGAAATGGAGGGAAACACAATCAAATGCAATTAACCCTTATCACAGTCTTTTCCTAACACCCAGCCTGGTGGTGTGCGATAATGGGCGAAATCTTGCAGCAGCTCTGGGCCTAGCCAGTTTGACGCACATCCCTTGCCTGGCGCATGTGCTGAATTTGGTGGTGCAGAAATTTCTAAAAAACTACCCGGATATGTCAGACCTGCTGCAGAAAGTGTGGGCCGTCTGTGCACGCTTTCTGCATTCTCACCCTGCTGCTGCTCGCCTGTCTGCGCTGCAGCAGAACTTCGGCCTTCCCTCTCACCACCTCCTATGCGACGTGCCCACAAGGTGGAACTCCACCTTGCACATGCTGGAGAGACTTGCGAGCAGCAGCAGCCAATAGAATAGTTTCAGCTGCAGCACGCACGGGTCAGTCACTTTGCGGAACAGCACCACTTCACCACCAATGAGTGGGCCTCCATGTGAGACCTGTGTACCATATTGTGGTGTTTCGAGTACTCCATCAACATGGCCAGTGCCGATGACGCTATTCTCAGCATTACTATCCCACTTCTATGTCTCCTTGAAAAAACACTTTGGGCAATGATGGAAGAGGATGTGGCACAGGAGGAGGAAGAGGGGTCATTTCCATGGTTATCAGGCCAGTCATTCACAAGTGGCTCGGAGGGTGGGTTCCTGCACCAGCATAGGCCAGGTAAAACATTTTCAAGCCAGGGCATGGTTCTGGAGGATGATGAGGACGAGGATAATGATGAGGAGGAGGAGGAGGAACCATGTTCACAGCAGGGTGGCACCCAACGCAGTTCGTGGGCATCACTGGAGCATTACTGGGGGGATACGGAGGACACAGATGATACACCTCCCACAGAGGACAGCTTGTCTTTGCCTCTGGGCAGCCTGGCACACATGAGCGACTGCATGCTGCAGTGCCTGAGCAATGACAGCCAAGTTTCCCACATTTTAACTTGTGCTGATTACTGTGTGGCCACCCTGCTGGATCCCCGTTGCAAGGAAAATGTGCCGTCCTTAATTTCCTTACTGGAGCGTGATCGGAAGATGCACGAGTAAAAGCGCACGCTGGTAGGCGCGCTGCTGAGGGCATTCCCGAATGACACCGGGGGCTCAGTGAAAGCACAAGGCAAAGGCAGAGGAGGAGGAAGAGGCCGCCAATGCATCTGTGGCACCGCCAGCACCTCAGAAGGCAGGGTTAGCATGTCTGAAATGTGACGCCACAACAAACAGCACCACCAGCTGATAGGCAACATCTTAGCAGGAGGCAGCATTTCATCAACATGGTGGAACAGTATGTGTGCACACGCCTACACGTACTGCCTGATGTGTCTGCCCCATACAACTTCTGGGTCTCCAAATTGGGCACATGGCCTGAGATTTCCCTTTATGCCTTGGAGGTGCTGGCCTGCCCTGCAGCCAGTGTATTGTCTGAATGTGTGTTTAGCAGGTCAGGGTGTGTTATCACACACAAACGCAGCCGCCTGTCCGCAGCCAACGTGTACAAGCTAACCTTTATTAAAATGAACCAGGCATGGATCCCAAAAGACTTGTCTGTACCTTGTGCAGAATAGACATTTATACCAGCCTCACACAGCCATTAGTACACTTAAGTGAACGTACCCTTTTTTTTAATATGTCTCAATATTTTGGGGGCTACCCCAATTAGAAAATAAAAACAAACAAACAAAAAACAGTGCTGGCTACCTCCTCCACTGCCACTTCCACCACCTACACCGCCATGTTCACCACCTCCTCAACCTCCTACTCCACATCCACCTCCTTCTCCATTTTTCAATTTTTTTAAAGCGATTTTAAGTTATTTCCCTATCCACATTTGTTTGCAGGGCACTTGTCATACTCTTACCCCCATTTTTCTTCCTTTTGCAGGCCTCTAGCCCTTTCCAGGACTTTTTTAGAGCCATTTTAGTGCCCAAAAGTTCGGGTCACCATTGACTTCAATGGGGTTCGGGGTCAAGTTCGGGGCCAAACTTGAACTTTTTTGTGAAGTTCCGCCGAACCCGTACATCCAGGTGTCCGCTCAACTCTATTTACGGTGTGAAGGTGTCACCGACACCCAAAGACCAATCTTTCTGCACCTGTTTGAAAGGTGCATATTATTTACATTTTTTACAGCAAGGCCAATTCTTGCTTTCATCAAGAGTACCTCTATAGGGATACGGTGTGAAGACGCTACCGACACCCAAGGACCAATTTTTCTGCAGCTGTTACTTCTACCCAAAGTCTGTGGAAGAGACACCAGGATTTATCCCCAAAATTTCTAATCTTGTTCCCAGTGCATTACATTGTGGCTTCATCAAACAGACTGGCTCCCCAAGCCGCTGCTTAGAAAATAAAGAGAGCTTGCAGTGAAAATGTAATTTTTTTGTTTTATAAATGCAATTATTGCTGTAGCAGGTTCTATACACAGTACAAATGCACCACTTTACAGGTACACTATTTGGATCCCCCGGGCACTATATTGAAAGGAATTTTTCATTTTTATGCTTTCACTTTAAGGATCGATAAATCACTGCTCATTTAAAAATTATGTTTTTTACAAACTTTTTTTTCATTGATACTTGTCCCCCAGGCCAGTACCCGGACCCCCATAACCATTGTATGCCCAATTACTTGCATATAAGCCTTTAAAATGGGCACTTTTGATTTTTCCAATTTGGGTCCCATAGACTTCAATGGGGTTGTTATTCGGTTCTGAACTTTCATGATGTTCGAAAGTTCTGGTGCAAACTGAACAGGGAGTCATTCAGCCCATCCCTAGTGAGGAGTGAAGAGAAGAAGTGTGTCCGTTTTGTGTGGCTTTCAGGTGCTTTTGCCAATGGGCTGAGTGGTGGGAGGTTAAATGCCTTTTCAAGCACGTGGTACCCAAAAGGCTGATGTTTTTTCCACCCTTGATCTGCTTGCGACAGAGATTGCAAGTTACGACAGTGCGATCGGCTTCCCATGTGCTAAAAAAGGCCCACACAGCTGAGCTCTGGGAATTGGGCTAAGAGATAAGAACTCTATAATCTGATGGAATAGGGTGTTTGCTCCCTATTGGTTCATGATGGCTGCCTCTGGAGGACATCCTGCCTTATTGGGGTTGTACCTCCCCCTAATTTTCCACTTCTGTTCTATAAGGCTCCCAAGTAGAGTAAGTGACTTCATCATCATCCCCTTCATCTTCATCACTGGAGCCAACTTGGCAATACGCTGTGGCTGGAGGAACATGACTGCCAATTTATTGTTCATCAGTATTATCCCCTCTCTGTAGGCTCATATTATTCCCTTCCTCAGGCTCATAACCAACATCAGAATCAAGTGCATCCTCTAGAAGCAAGTGGCTAATGCTGTGTTTAAATAATTCAGCTGACGGGGGCGCTTGCGAGCAGCGATCCAAGATGGCCACGCGGTAATCTCTCTCCTCACCCGCCGGTCACATCAGCCATCCTAGCTGCTCCCTGTGGAGTCCCTGACCTTCCTCTTACCCACCCTCTGGCTCCGCACCCTCTCCTGCACTGAAGGGAAAAACAAAACGGCGCTCCATGCGCCACCAGCACTAAGCAAGCCGATCTGGAAGAAGAGGCCTCCCCGCCCACGGATTCCCCTGAAGCCCCGGCCTCGAGTCTGAAGTTCCCCCCGCCCCTGCTGTCAGGTGAGGCGGACTTATTTTCGGATGCTGACAGTGTCGCAGGGGCCCCTTTACCACCACAGCCCGCCCCACTGAAGGGGACACTGAACTCCTGGGGCGTTTCAAAACCATGCTGCAGACGGAGCTGTCTGCAGCCACCACCAAACTTGCCACGCATCTCACTAAGGAGATCCGTGAGCTGGTGAATCGTACAAATGACTATGAGGACAAGATGGATGCAGCTATCACGGTCATAGAAAACCATGAACAAGACCTGTCTGGCCTCAAAAAAGAGCTGGATGCGGCTCTGCTGCGGCTCGAGGACTTTGAAAATCATGCTTGCCGTGGGAATCTACGTTTGCGGGGTATCTCCGAGACTGTCACAGATTTAACCTCTACCGCGACAGCACTATTTCAGGAATTGGTGCCCGCCATTCCTATTGACTGGCTTGAATTTGATCGCATCCATCGGGCCCTGGGTCCAAAGAGGCAAGATGGCCCGCAGAGGGACATTATCATCAAGTTTACCTATTACCGCACAAAGGAGGCCCTCTTAATGGCGGCTAGAAACAAACCAGAGTTATGCTTTCAGGGACACCGCTAGCAGCTTTTTTCGGACTTGTCCCAGATTACTCTCCAGAAGAGGCATCAAATGAAACCATTTACTGCGGCCCTGCTGAGTAACCAAATTAAATATTGTTGGGGTTTCCCCTTTTTGGTTTGCATCTTTTACCCCCAGAGGCTCTGGCCCTGATCCGGTACAACCCCTGGGTTCTCAGCGGGCCCCTAATTAGCTTGGCCACCTCTGGGAGAAGTCCGCCAGCTGCAAGAGGTCTTGCCGACGCTCTCCTTCATGTCCAGGCCCCTCAATTTCTCAATTTCTACTCTGGGCTGAAGGTCCTTTTGGAATGTTCTCCTGGTTATTGCTTTGGAGTTTGTCCTCCTAGCCTTGCCGTTGCCACACAGGAGTCTGGCTGTGTGGCCACCTAACTAGTAACCTGTTGCTATGGGGTTGTGGTTTTTTTTTTGTTTTTGTTTCCTGCCCTCAAAATGCGGTAAAACTTTTTATTATGTTCCCTCCTTCCAGGTTTTGGAAATATTGCTGACTCTTGCTATGCAGGGCCATCCTTGAAGGTCCACCAGGGATATGGAACTGGGGGGGTTGATGTTCTACTGTCATATTCAATTTACTGTGTTTTGGCCGCTATATGCTTGTGTTGCTCTGGATTGATTCTTGGGCGGTCCTCCCCGCCTCCGCTGGCCTTTTGTGTTGGTGGGATAGTGGAGGCCCGTCTTTTTCTGTAAATATTTCCCTCTTATATTTGAACACATATTGCTAGCTGTTTGACCATGTGGTGGGCCTCGAGGGGTGGGGGACATGGTAATTTGAGCCATGCCCCCCCATCGATGCCTCCTTAACAGGTTCCCCACCGCGCGCCGTCTTTTCACTGCGGCAGTCGGGTAGCCCTGCACGAATCGCCGTAAATAAGCGGCAATCTGCATTTGGCCACCAGGGGGCGCACGAGCGCACCCGCCGCACTCCTGGGGAGTGTGCCCGCGGCTCGGGCGGACCCGATGTCTGCCGGCGAGCCGCGATGAGCGGCTACAGGGAAAGAATGGGCAACCGCCGATGTAAACACGGCGGTTCCCCGCTCTGTCAGTGGGGCATGAGAGATCTACTGATCCCTGTCACTGGGATCAGTTAGATCTCTCATGCCCATGGTAGCCCAACCGCCCCACAGTAAGAACACACCCAGGGAACACAGTTAACCCCTAGCTCTCCCCCTGCAGGTTAACCCCTTCACTGCCAATGACATTTATACAGTAATCAGTGGACATTTAAATTTCTGATCGCTGAATAAATGTCATTGGTCCCAAAAAAGTGTCAAAAATGTTCCGACATGTCTGCCCCAATATCGCATTACCGCTAAAAATCGCAGATCACCGCCATTACTAGTAAAAAATAAAAAAAAAATAAAAACCCCAGAAATGAATTCTCACCATCCGTAAACGCGGCCACTTTTGCGCAAACCAAACAATAAACGCGGATTGCAATTTTTTTATTGCAAATATGAGGAATTATATAAATCGGCCAAAAACGGTGAAAAAAAACGTTTTTTTATATTTTTTTTTTGGATTTGAATTTTAGCAAAAAGTAAGAAATTTGTTTTTTTTGCAAAATGGTCGCTCTTCTTTTGTTTATAGCGGCGATAAGAAATGACGCAGAGGTGATCAAATAAAGGGTGAAATCCTGGTCTCGTGAAAAACGCTAAGCCGTGACGCAGCGAAATTGACTGTTAACGCGCCAGCACGCTGCAACATGGGTTTAATTTAAACGCAGGAAAAAAAGGGTCTTTATCTCGAAAGAAAACCACCATAAACTAGTGGAGACGCAGTAAAGAATAGCGGCGATATTTGTTTTCTTCTCGCTGGTAAAACGTTTTTT